>ONZH01009652.1:0-26549 GCA_900303285.1 Rhinella marina
CAGACGTCGTCAAAGGCCGGCAAAACCCTTTTATTTCCTTTTTTTTTTCCTTATTTATTTTTTGTTGAAAGTTATTATTTATTTTACTAAAATTATTCTTTTAAAACCTGTGTTTTACTTGTTTTTTTAAACCTTTAACACCTTCCTGACATAGCGTGAAGAAGACAGGGGTGTCTGTTTAGGCCGGAGCCCGCATTAGTGTGAAGAAGACAGGGATGTATGTTTAGGCCGGAGCCTCCAAAAATTGTGCATAGGCTGGAACTCGCATTAGTGGGAAAAAGACAGGGATGTCTGTTTAGGCCGGAGCCTCCAAAAATTGTGCATAGGCCGGAGCCCGCATTAGTGTGAAGAAGACAAGGATGTCTGCTTAGGCCGGAGCCTCCAAAAATTGTCCAAAGGCCATTTTCCCGGATTAATGAACACAGGGTGTCTTCAGGCTCCGGTTCCCGGATTACAGTCAGAGAAAAAGGCTTGGCCTGTTTGGACAACAAGCCTGTAAACATTCTACCTTGTAAAGATAGGCAGTGAAAATTATATATGGGCTTTTCATGGGTGGCATGGCCAGTAGTAGTAGGGGACGGGGTACATCAGCACAGCAGAGAGTGAATAGTAAATACAACAAACTGCAGTGGAGTATAACAATCTCCGCTAATGTAACTTGTAACGGGAGGCAGAGGTAGACAACAGTGTAACTATTTTATTTTTTCATACCATGCAACTTTTTGGCATGCAACTTTATGGACCGGCTGACAGCAACAGTGGGAAGACACTCTGACTATTTCGACCTACCAGGCCTGATCTAATCATCTGCCTCAGCAAGAGGAGTGTGAAAATCGGAGGTAATCCAGCCTTGATTCATTTTTATAAAGGTGTTTTTTTGGACACTGCCAGGTGACAGTTTGGTCCATTTGGGTGTCACCACCCCCCCCCCCCGAGCGGCGCTAAAAACCCTCTTTGACATGACACTTGAGGCTGGGCAGGAAAAAAGCCCTAGTGCATAGTGGGCAAGTTCCGGCCACTGCTGTATTCTGGCTGCCCTGAAGTCCAGGGGGTCTGAATACAGGCTTTGCGAGCCAGACTGCAGGTAAGCCTGAACCTGCTCGTTGAGGCGGGTGGACTGGGCTTGCTCACTTGGCTGCGGCTGTTGGGAGGCTGAAAAAAATTGTTGCATCATACTCATGAGGCTTAACTGGCTGCTGCTTGTTGTGGCAGGAGGTGGGTGACGCTGCCGGGCCTCCCTTTCAGAGACGCTGGCAGCAGGCTGGGGCTGGCTGAAAGCTGTGGCCAGGTTAGTACATAGCTTCTCCCGGTATAAAGCTAATTTCTCCTCCCTTTCCTGAGAAGAAAACAATCCCCCATGTTGGAGTGATGCCGTGGGTCCAGAAGCATCGCAAGTCAGTATTCGTCAGTATGCCTTATTTTTACTATACGCCTGTCAGTCCATAAGCATATGAGCATACAGCTCGCCATCCTGGCCAGCGTGGCCGAGGAGCCAGTTCTTTCCATCTCAGCCTCTCTCGGACACACTTGCGTGTCCCTTAAGGTGTCATCATCATCCTCCAGCTCCTCCAACTGTGTCTCCTCCTCCTCCTGGTCATCATCAAACTCCTCCTCCTCCCACTCCTCTAGCTGAAGCTCCTCCTCATCCTTCTCTTGCACCTCCATGGAACTTTGTCGTTGGGGCTCCCCAACACTGACAGCATGGAGTGTAGAGAGATGTTCAGGATTTCCTTCCCACATTGCCCCCTGCTGCATGAGTGACAGTGTCTTTTCAAGGACAAATATTAGTGAAACAATGTTGTTCAGACCGCAGCTGTCCCGGCTGACCAATTTAGTGGCTTCTTCAAAGGGCTTCACCACACTGCAGGCATCTTGGACCAGCCTCCACTGATGGAAATCTAAGCCACACCTGCTCCCTATGGTCGACTATTCTGGCTGCTGCTGGACAAAGTCATCCACTGCTCTCCGCTGCTCAAGGAGCCGCTGCAACATGTGAAGCGTGGAATTCCACCGAGTTGGCACGTCACCTATCAACCGGTGTGGCGGAAGACCGTTTTGCCGCTGCAAGTCCAGCAGAGCGTTGTGGGACACATAAGAGTGACTCAAATGAGTGCAAAGCTTCCGCGAGTTTGCCAGCACTGTGCGCAGGGCAGTGAATGTTTTGAGAAATCTCTGAACCACTTGGACATGTGCCATACAGGGAGCATGCGTGAATTGCCCCAGGTTCAGCGCTGCCACTATATTTGTCCCGTTGTCACGGGGAGACAGTCAGCGTGCAATTTGCTGCTTGATGTGATGCAGCAAGCTCTGGCCTGTGTGGCTGCTGTTGCCAAGACAGATTAAGTTTAACACAGCGTGGCAGCGTTTAACCTGGCACATGTGATAGGAAGGAGGGGGGGTCAACTCTCTGCCCTGATGCTCCTGCAGGCGGACTGCCCATGGAAGTGGAGGAGGGAGCGGACAAGTGTTAGGTGGTCTTCAATCCTGGCTGGAAAGCGCGTGGAGGTGCCAAAAGCAACTGGCCCTGTTGCTGGGGGGTTCCTGTCTCGCTGCCACTAAAAACATTCAGCCAGTGGGCCGTAAAGGACATGTATTGCCCCTGGCCATAAGCACTGTTCCAGGTGTCGACCGTGATGTGCACGGTGCTGCAGAGAGACAGCTGCAGGGAGCGTCCTATATTGTCTGCCACGTGCGAGTAAAGAGCGGGGATAGCTTTGTTTGAAAAGTAGTGCCGGCTAGGGATCTGCCAGCGCGGCTGAGCACAAGTCATCAGCTCCCTAAAAGCTGTACAATCAACTAAATTGTATGGCAGAGTCTGCATAGCCAGCAACTTGGTCAGGTGAGAATTAAGTTTGCGCACTGTTGGATTGCTGGTTGCGTAAACTTGCTTCCTGGCCACACACTCAACGATGGACGGCTGACAAGTAAGAGGAGGTGGAGAAACGCACACGGTTGACGACGAGGTGTATGTACTAGTTACGCCCCTGGATGCAGGATGCCTGATGCTGGGGACCCCGGGAGAAGTAGCCAGCTCTTCAGTATTAATGCGCTGCTCTAATACACCTTGGTTACACAAATTTGCAGCATGACGCCGCTTCAGACGGTTCCACAGAGCTGTGGTCCCTAAATTTGAGGCTTTCCCACGGCTCAATTTCTACTTACAGAAATTGCACCTGGCCGTGCTGATGTCCCTGGAAGAGTGGTGAAATACTTCCACACACCTGACGTTCGGCCTCCAGATGTGGCCAAGCTTGTAGCCCTTGCACGCTTAGACCCTGATGCCGGCCCCACCATACTTGGGGTCTCACTAGTTCCCAAGGCAGGCCAGGGCCTAATTCGCCTCTACCCTCTGTTGCTGCCACTACCACCGCCCTCCTCCTCGGAGATCAAATCCTCCTCATCAGCCCAGGTCCTCCTGTCTAACACATCATCATCAGACTCCCCACCACTTTTGTCTGACTGCAATATCGGCCGTTCCCCTCCAACCTCCGCTTCCGGGCAGTCCAAACACTGACTGCTCTCTAAAAAATCATCAGGTAGGCTTTCCTCCACATCTGCCGGATTGTGCGATGGGGTTTGGTGGCCTTTTATTTGATAAAATGCAGAAGGAACACTAGGAGGGGGCACTGAAGGCTGAGAGGAGGCAGAAAATGACGGGCTTTGGTGGAGCGGAATGGTGGAGCAGGAGGAACGCTCTGAGTCTGACCCCTGGCTATATGATACAGTATCAGCAGAAGAAAGCATATCATCCAGCTGCCTCATCCACTTTCTCCTCTACAACAATTTTGCGCCTTGGTGGGTTAGCCTGGTGGAACAGTGGCCAACTACTTCGAATTCTACTGGTAGAAGCTGCGGCTACATGTCCTTTGCCACTGCTGGCCTGTGCCACCTTCTCCTTCTTTTTTTTCGAGCTCGAGTTCTGGCTGGAAGTGGAACCCTTTTGCTTTTCCATGCCAGACATTTTCAGTTGACTGTGGCCCTGTAGGTCTTTGTCTCTCTCCCTGCCTGATTAATATTACTAGAGCTGCACTAGCACTGTACTTGCCCTGCACTAGCCTTGATATGTGTAGGTGACCGGCTTCTTCC
Source organism: Rhinella marina (assembly GCA_900303285.1). Lineage (NCBI taxonomy): Eukaryota > Metazoa > Chordata > Amphibia > Anura > Bufonidae > Rhinella > Rhinella marina. Next base: position 4,087 of record ONZH01009652.1, read on the forward strand.
CGGGTTTTTTTCTCACCGCGAACATTTCCGCACAAATAACGAACATACAGTAAAAGTAATTTGTACGCAACAGTGTATAAATTAACTGATACGTAGCATTAGCGTACAATTCATCGGACAAGTACGTAGCGTTTGCGTACAAAGGTTTAAGAACATTTAAGATTCGAACGGAGCGAATCTGAAAAGATCCAGATTTGCTTTGGAGTAGAAAATTGCGAATATTCGTATCGAATATATGAAGCGGCGAATAGATTTGCTCATCTCTAGTTCTAATACTACTGATTTTGGGGTGTTCGCATTGTTTTATACATAAGTAATTCCACTAGGCCTTGTTTCTGTAATTGGGGTAAAATATCATTTTAATACTACAGATTTTTTTAAATTACTGGTTCTCTTGCAATCTATGTGGAATCAGCAGACAGTGTAAAAGCTCTTTCACTCTATAGTAGAATCTAGGTCCACTGGATGGTTAAGTCCATTATACCTGACACTAACATTGACCTATAAGCCTGAGTTTACACTTCAATTATTTGGTCAGTTTTTAACCCGTAACTGACCAAATAAGTGAAATGTGATGTGAGGAATAAGGAATCATGATCCAGGTTTTAGACATGATTTAATCACAGCCATCTTCAAGACATGATTTAATCACAGCCATCAAAGACATGATTTAATCATAGCCATCTGCTGGCACCTAGCAGATGGAGTAAACACCGCAGGGGGGGGTCCTGTATTCAAAGCAGGTCACTTGTATACAAATCACGCCTTGTCCAGACACTACGGAACCAAAAGCCTTTCATAGGAAGAACCCCCAGCAGGGAGCTTTCAGCTTGTTAGACATGAAACCTACTTTCCAGACATAATGGAGCCAGGAATTAATAAAGAATTATGGAACGGCTGTTTATCATAAACCTAAGCTAATCATATATTCGCGAGGCGGGGACAGAGAGGGACAGGTACATGTCCATAAGTTAGCGATCGCATGTCAGGAAGCAGAGATACGGAGATCTCCAAGCAGGAACCTGATAAGTGTGTCATGTTTGGTCTCCACCTGTAGCCGGAACTCAGGCGGGTCAGTTGGTACCAGAACCTTTTCCCTGTAACCTCCCGGTCTGGAGCTATGGGCCATATTGGTGTTGTGGAGCTTTTTGCTACCAGAACTGGGACAGGGGGGGTTGACTCCTCCCGGGGGAGGAGGGGAGTGGCTGGCTGCAGGATAAAAGGCCCAGAGAACAGAAGCCATTGTCTTTCTCTGGAGTGGGGGTCACCTCGAGCATTGGTGTTTGGAGGGACCCTTGGACTAGCGGCTGACATCACTGCCCCATGTGGTTACAGCCAGGCCTTACAGCAACCCAGAAATCATCTTAACGCACTATCCATCTCTCTGGTAACTTATTATTGTTCTGTTCGATTCTGTTGTACCATACCACTTGTATTTGCATATCTGACCGTTGTATCCATCTTCTGTGTATATAGTTATATCTAGTGAGCCCTTAAGGCGATTAAATATATCATTTAATCTTGTGCTGTTCTTGTATCTCGATGATGAATCCCCATGTCCGTGTTCTCTGTAATATTGTTATATGCTACCTGGGGTTGGCTGCTCACCCGATATAATCCGTTAATGGACCGCAGTTACAGTATATCAAATGAGAGCTGGTGGCAGTACTACTGGGCTGGTAGACTCAATTTCGCTGGTGATAGCGAAAGGGGTCTCTCAGCTGGTCAGGATTGTGAGTGAGCGTAGCGCCACACCGGGATCGCGTGGGCTACCCTCTCTTCCTTTCTGTGCTTGCCTGTGCCCGCGTGGACAGGAGGCATCTGTGAAAAACCGTGCCGTACATAACCTTACACACCCCGAGGGAGCATGGAATGTCATGTGTTTGTAGGCAAAGACTGAACCGTACCGCGTGATCCCCACGCAAGCACGTGCTGGGCCGGGCTGCGTGTGCAGTTCGTCACATGTGAACTGAGTCTAAGAGTGACGCCTGTCACCTGCCTGTCATACTGATGCACAGTAACTCTTTCACTACCACAGCAGACTATCTCTGCATGTTTCTGCAATGCACAGTGATTTTCACAATCCCTGCAGCTGGGAAATAGCTTGTTTATAACTCACTTTGTCACAAATTAATTCGGATAAAATCAAATTTTTTGGAAAAATTCAACAAAGCGTCCAAATCGAATTTTTGAAAACTTTGCTCATATCTAGTCACGATGTATTCTCTCAGGCCGTTGCTTGGGGATCAGTGCAGTGGAAATGAAATGTAGCTGTTCATTCTGCTATCTTCTCCAGGATTCACTTAACACAGAATATAACTGTAATTCACTTTGGAGAATCCTTGTTAGGAGCAGAAGCTCAGAAATGTGCTTGCTATCCAGTCTGTAGCTCAACAGGAACTCCTTCTCCTGTCAGGAAGCAGGAGCAACCCAGTCATACCAGGATGGGAGGAGGGGTTAGCCCTGTTTCTTGCTAACCTTTGCCAGCCATTCCTTACTGGAACAAATGGCCATAACATGAAAGATACAACAATACAATACAATAACTATGTACAATATTGCAGTACCCCTAGGTCTGCGATACTACAAAAGCATACCATGCAAATTTTTGGACAAAGAGGGACACTTACAGCTCATTATGCAAAACATCAAATCACTGGCTGAGGCAGGTCATGGCTGCAGCCAGTGATTTTAATGAGCAACATTCACAGCCATTTCCTACCATGTTGGGACAGGTGCAGGCAGTAGTGTACAGCGGGGACCCCGGACCATCAGAACTGCAGCAGCTGGGGATAGGTAAGGTAGGCATAAGGTCTGGGTACGTGAAGCTCATGGGACAGCTTTTTTCTTGTCCTAGAACACTCCTTTAAATCTTAGCCCCAAAACCATCTGATTATATATATTTTAAAGTTAAAATTGCACTAAATAATGAAAAAATATATAAGGTGAGGTGTAATATGCAAGTAGGAACCAGATAGTTTCTGGAGCAGTTTAATGTTTATTAATGCAATTTTATTTCCCACACTGGGGTACCACAGGGGTAAGTATTGGGCCCTATTCTCTTCAATATATTTATTAATGATCTTGTAGAAGGCTTGCACAGTAAAATATCAATTTTTGCAGATGACACTAAACTGTGTAAAGTAATTAACACAGGAGAGGACAGTATACTGCTACAGATAGATCTGGATAGACTGGAGGCTTGGCAGAAAAGTGGCAGATGAGGTTTAACACTAACAAATGTAATGTTATGCATATGGGAAGGAATAATGCAAGTCACCAGTACATACTAAATTGTAAAATATTGGGTAACTCTGACATGGAAAAGGACCTAGGAATTTTAGTGAACAGCAAACTAAGCTGTAGAAACCAGTGTCAGGCAGCTGCTGCCAAGGCCAATAAGATAATGGGTTGCATCAAAAGAGGCATAGATGCCCATGATGAGAAGATAGTCCTGCCACTTTACAAATCACTAGTCAGACCACACATGGAGTACTGTGTACAGTTCTGGGCTCCTGTGAACAAGGCAGACATAGCAGAGCTGGAGAGGGTTCAGAGGAGGGCAACTAAAGTAATAACTGGAATGGGTGGACTACAGTACCCAGAAAGATTATCAAAATTAGGCTTATTCACTTTAGAAAAAAGACGACTGAGGGGAGATCTAATAACTATGTATAAATATATCAGATGTCAGTACCGAGATCTCTCCCATGATCTATTTATCCCCAGGGCTGTGACTGTGACGAGGAAAGAAGATTTGTACACAAACATAGAAGAGGATTCTTTACGGTAAGAGCAGTGGGACTATGGAACTCTCTGCCTGAGGAGGTGGTGATGGTAAGTTCACTAAAAGAGTTCAAGAGAGGCCTGGATGTATTTTTGGAGGGTAATAATATTACAGGTTATAGTTACTAGAGAGGGGTCGTTGATCCAGGGAGTAATTCTCATTACCTGATTGGAGTCAGGAAGGAATTTTTTTCCCAAAAGTGAGGAAAATTGGCTTCTACCTCACAGGGTTTTTTTGCCTTCCTCTGGATCAACTTATAGGAAAACAGGCCGAACTGGATGGACAGATGTCTTTTTTTGGCCTTATAAACTATGTTACTATGTTACATATGAAAAAGGGGAATTTAAGGAGCAAAGAGAGACAAAGAGACTGGGGTCCAAATGAGGGACTGTCCCTCAACTTGGGAGGTATGCATTCCACTGTGTGGTGGCACTAAAGGGGTATAACTACTGTGTGGGGGCACTAAGGGATCATTCTATTGTGGGGGGGGTCAGTAAAGGGGAATAACTACCAAATTTGGCATGTATAGGTAGACACTGGGTGGAGTTAGAGGCGTGGGTTGTTTAAAAACAAATTTGCATTGCTGCTGTTATTCCTCTTTGGCCTTTCCAAAAATTGGGAGGTCTGAGAATGGTGCCTTAGTGCCCCATCTCAGTAAGAATACCCTGTTAGTGCAACCACAGTCATGCCTCATTTGTGCCCCGTTCACAGTAGAATGTCCACTTGGCCCCACACTGTAGTTATGCCCCCTTCATGCCCCCCTAATAGTATAATACATCCTTAGTGCCCCCACACAGTTATGCCCCCTTAGTGCCTCCACACACTAGTTATGCCTCTTTAATGCCCCAAAACAGTAGTTATGGTCCGCTTATAGTAGTGTGGCCCCCATGTGTACCTTCACACAGTAGCTATACTCCCTTTGTGCCCACACACAGTAATTAAACCCTTGGAATCGGAGGGGAAGGCAGCTTGGTGCTGGAACTGGAGAGACGATGACAGTTAAATGTCACATCCTTAAGCGATTAAAGGGAATGTGTCACCACATTTTTTTCTGCCAGATAAAACCAGATATCAACACATTTTTTCTAATCTATTTTTATTTTCTGAATTGTTATAGATTTCTATTTTATAGAATTGTATTTCCTTACTATAATTGGGGCTGCCATCTTCCCTAAGCTGTTGTTAACAACATCCAACACATAATGGACAGGAGAAGACCTCTATAGCTGACAGCTATCTCTCTCGTACCCTCCCAGTTTCCCAGGGGTGGACTGGACATATAAACCCAGAGTGGCCACCTGAGCCCTCTTCATGTCTATCAACCAAGCCAGTAATGATTTGATGCTACTAAAGATGGGAGCATCCTCCTGACTTTTGAATTCAACTGTATTGCCATCCTGAGGCAACTGGAGTAGGGGGACAGAATGTGGTTGCGGGCCACCAGAGTGGGGCATCTTCTGGGAAGGTATTTTATGCTGCACTGTGGTATCTGGCTCTGCTGGGGTGGTATTTTGTTCTGAAAAATTGTATTGATGGCTCCACTTACATGTGTTGACCCCACCTACTTATGCTGGCTCTGCCTTCTGTCAATTTGTCACCGCCTACAATATGGGGCCACTTTTATTTTTTTTCCAAGGCCACTTTATGTTCCCAATTCTTAGACATTCTTGTCACAAAAAAATACAAAAGTTTTCTTTCCACTGACATCTATAGGAAGGTGACAGCCACGAATTTCCTTCTACATGCAACATCTTCTCATTATCCCAAGATTCAAAAAGCAATTCCAGTGGGTCAATTTCTGAGACTCAGGCGTGTTTGTTCAACTGACAGTAAGTTCGAAAATCAGACATCTCTCCTTTCAAAGCGATTCCAAGAATGTGCATATAGTAATAAAGTCATTCAAAAGGGCTATCAGAGAGCATGATCTCTACTGGTAAGTCAACAGAAAACAATACAACGGTTTCATCAGAAAACTAGGCTTATTACAACATTCAATAGCAATTGGAGAGAGATACAAGAAACTATCCAACCCCATTGGCCTATTCTGTTGGCTTATAGAGATTTGGCATCTGTATTATGCCCTTCCCCATGGAGGAGGAGTTGTAATTTGAAAGATATTCTGACCTCTAGTCCCTCCCAAAGTAAAATGTCCTTTTGTCAGTAAAGGCCAAAATGGGGCTCATACTCTTGTGGTGGCTGTGCAGCATGTAAATTCATGATCAGGGGTACTACTCTGATGGAGAATGACAATATAAAATTGTCCACCACATCACCTGTCGGCAGGGGCGTAGCTAAAGGCTCATGGGCCCTGGTGCAAGAGTTCAGCTTTGGCCCCTCCCCCAGCGCTGGTGCACCTAGCTTTTCTGCCGGCCAAGTCAAAAACTGAACCCCCCCATGCCAAATTCTCACCCTAACCTTTTTCCTCCTAACATTACGTATATCACTACAGAACATACAGGGTAAGGCTACATTCACACGTTGTTTTTGCGGCCTCCGATCTGCAGATTTTGCGGCTCAGATGCGGACCCATTCACTTAAATGAACACTGTGTGCTGTCCGCATCTGTATGTCCATTCCTATTTTTGTCCGTTTTGCGGACAAGGATAGGCATTGTTACAGTGGATCTGCAAAAAAAACGGATGCCATACGGAACATCATCCTTTTTTTGCGGATCCGCAATTTGCAAACTGCAAAACACAACGTTTGTGTGAATGTAGCCTAATACAGAGCCCCATACCTTGTACATCCAGTATAATACAGCACCCCATACCTCTTACATCCAGTATAATACAGCGCCCCATACCTCGTACATCCAGTATAATACAGCGCCTCATACCTCTTACATCCAGTATAATACAGCGCCCCATACCTCTTACATCCAGTATAATACAGCACCCCATACCTCTTACATCCAGTATAATACAGCGCCCCATACCTCGTACATCCAGTATAATACAGCGCCTCATACCTCTTACATCCAGTATAATACAGCGCCCCATACCTCGTATATCCAGTATAATACAGCGCCCCATACCTCTTACATCCAGTATAATACAGCCCCATACCTCTTACATCTAGTATAATACAGCGCCCCATACCTCTTACATCCAGTATAATACAGCGCCCCATAACTCTTACATCCAGTATAATACAGCGCCCCATACCTCTTACATCCAGTATAATACAGCGCCCCATACCTCTTACATCCAGTATAATACAGCGCCCCATAACTCTTACATCCAGTATAATACAGCGCCCCATACCTCTTACATCCAGTATAATACAGCGCCCCATACCTCATACATCCAGTATAATACAGCACCCCATACCTCTTACATCTAGTATAATACAGCGCCTCATACCTCTTACATCCAGTATAATACAGCGCCCCATACCTCTTACATCCAGTATAATACAGCGCCTCATACCTCTTACATCCAGTATAATACAGCGCCCCATACCATCCCTGTACTGTGACATCACTGTGTTTATTATCCCTGTACAGTGACATCACTGTGTTTATTATCCCTGTACTGTGACATCACTGTGTTTATTATCTCTGTACTGTGACATCACTGTGTTTATTATCCCTGTACGGTGACATCGCTGTGTTTATTTTCCCTGTACAGTGACATCGCTGTGTTTATTATGTCTGTACAGTGACATCGCTGTGTTTATTATGTCTGTACAGTGACATCACTGTGTTTGTTATCCCTGTACAGTGACATCGCTGTGTGTATTATCCCAGTGCAGGAAGAGGTAAGTGGTCTGTGTTTGTTTTCTATTTTTCAGGGTCGTGAATGCAGAGGACTACGTCGGATTCGGTGGACTACGTCGGACCAGCTTTTTTTTTTTTTTTTTTTAATAAAATGGTCAAACAGGGGTCTGGGGGAGTGTTTATTTCAATAAAATGTTTTATACTTGTGTGTGTGTGTGTATTTTTTTTACAATACTACAGTTTTAGTAATTAGGGCTATCTACAGACGGCCCTGATTACTAATACTGGGCTTAGTGCTTGCCGGTATGGCAGGCCAGCACTAACCCCAACATCTATTACCTCGGCACCCACCGCCACCAGGGTTGCCGGGAAGAGCCGGGTACCCGCAGGACCAGACCTTCTAATTGAGGGTCTGGCTCTGGGGCGGCTGCAGGCTGGTACCATTAGGCTGGGAAGGGCCAATAACCATGTCCCTTCCCACCCTGGTAGTGCCAGGCTGCTGCTGCTGGTTGTATCTGGCTGTCGAAGGAAAAAAGGGGGGGACCCTACGCCATTTTTTTACAAAAATAATTAAATAATTTAAAAAAAAATGTCACAGTACAGGGATCGGCGTCTCATGCCCCCATCAGACCTCAGGTCGGCGCCTCGTGCCCCCATCAGACCTCAGGTCGGCGTCTCGTGCCCCCATCAGACCTCAGGTCGGCGTCTCGTGCCCCATTAGACCTCAGGTCGGCGTCTCGTGCCCCCATCAGACCTCAGGTCGGCGTCTCGTGCCCCCATCAGACCTCAGGTCGGCGTCTTGTGCTCCATCAGACCTTAGGTCGGTGTCTTGTGCCCCCATCAGACCTCACTTCGGCGTCTTGTGCCCCCATCATACCTCAGGTTGGCGTCTTGTGCCCCCATCAGACCTCAGGTCGGCGTCTTGTGCCCCATCAGACCTCAGGTCAGCGTCTTGTGCCCCCATCAGACCTCAGGTTAGTGTCTTGTGCCCCATCAGACCTCAGATCAGGGTCTCCCCCCCCCCCTCAGACCTCAGATCAGCCCACCCAGCCACTTAAAAAAAGCATACTTACCTGCCCTGCCGCGCTGCCGCTGCCATCAGGTTCCGCGATCCACTGTCTTCCCTGCTGGCGCGCACTATGACCTGACGCTGGGAGCCAAGGACAGCGGCAGCGCGGCAGGACAGGTAAGTATGCTTTTTTTTAAGTGGCTGGGTGGCTTGGGGCCTACCGGAGGATCCTCCGGTCCTCTGGTGGGCCAGTCCGACACTGAATACAGCGCCCCATACCTCTTACATCCAGTATAATACAGCGCCCCATACCTCTTACATCCAGTATAATACAGCGCCCCATACCTCTTACATCCAGTATAATACAGCGCCCCATACCTCGTACATCCAGTGATGTCTCCTCGGATGTAGATCTTCTCTTTCCTCATCTTCTCCTTTCAGACCAGACGCCATTTTTCAGCCATTTCTCATCTCTGCAGTTTGACAGAAAAAAATCTTAGTTTATTACTTTTCCATCATCCTCCGTCTTCTGGACAAATCATCCTACCACCCCCAGTACTGTGCCACTAGTACCACACAGATAGTGCCCTACAATAATTATTGGCACACAGTGTCCTAAAACAACTGCGCCCAGCAAATAGTGCCCCGTAATAGTGTAAACATAACGTGCCCCAGAAATAACTGCGCCCCCATGTGCCAGTAAAAATGCCCCCAGTGCTCCCGTGCCATTAAGAAATGCCCCCAGTGCCCCCATGTGCCAGTAAAAAAAGCCCCCAGTGCCAGTAAAATTGCCCCCAGTGCTCCCGTGCCATTAAGAAATGCCCCCAAGTGCCAGTAACAAATGCCCCCAGTGCCAATAAAAATGCCCCCAGTGCTCCCATGCCATTAAGAAATGCCCCCAAGTGCCATTGAGAAATGCCCCAGTGCCAGTAAGAAATGCCCCCAGTGCCCCCATGTGCCAGTAACAAGTGCCCCCATGTGCCAGTAACAAATGCCCCCATGTGCCAGTAACAAATGCCCCCAGTGCCCCCATGTGCCAGTAAAAATGGCCCCAGTGCCTGTAATAATGCCCCCAGTGCCAGTAAAAATGGCCCCAGTGCCTGTAATAATGCCCCCAGTGCCCCCAAAAATGCCCCCAGTGCCCCCTATTGCCGGTAAAAATGCCCCCAGTGCCCCTATGTGCCAGTAATAATGCCCCCAGTGCCAGTAAAACTGCCTCAGTGCCCCTATTTGCCGGTAAAAATGCCCCCAGTGCCCCCCATGTGCCAGTAAAAATGCCTCCATGTGCCCCCAATAGAGCTCCGGTCCAAGACTACAACAATAAAAAAAAATAAACACTCCATGGAGCTGGCAGCGATGCGATGCAGGCCTCTTCCAGCCTGTGTCCCGAGCTGTACGGCTCAGGCGGCGCGATGACGTCATCGCGCCGCCTGAGCCGGCCTCTGATAGGCTGCAGGCCTAGTGCCTGCAGCCTATCAGAGGAACGGGCAGCGGAGACGCCTCTCCCTCCCCTGCCCCGTAGTACAGGCATCTGTATCGCCGTCCTGAGGACAGCGATACAGATGACTATGGAGATGAGCGCTTCCACAATGGAAGCGCTCATCTCCCTCTGCCCCGCCGCCGCCCGCAACTATGTGCAGGGCCGCGCCGCACCTGCACCTGCCGGGGCCCCCCTGGCTTAGGGGTCCGGTCGCAACTGCGACCGCTGCGACCCCTATAGCTACGCCACTGCCTGCCGGTCTGAAGCCGTTATTTATTATCCCACCTGTCCATGTGGGCTTATTTATGTGGGCATAACTTCCAGACTTTTCAAGGTCAGAATTTTGGAACATGTCAATAAGATACCTGGGCTCTAAAACAGGCATAGAAAATGCTGAATGAGAGGGGCCTGCAGACGCATCCCCTTCCCCGCCCACAATTTTAGACCTGGCATGAACAGGGCGAACTCGCAGATAGCGGTTAGCTGCGCCGCCATCTGCGCCTGAAATACGCCTAATTTAGGCATATTTCAGAATAGTAAATGACCCCCATTTTGTTTACATGAATTTTGGGGTGGGGGTGCATTTAAAGTAGGTGCACATTGACCAGACAGGATAGAGGTGTTTGATTACATAAATGGGCTTCAGAATTATATGTGCATACATGAAACTCGCACAGAGGAGTTTCATAGCTATTTTTTTACATTAAAATATTTTATAATGCATTCGGTCCCAGAAATTGCATAAAAATATGTCAAAATATTTTGCTTTTGCATGGTGCAATCATAGTAATAGCTATTATTATTATTAATTATTATTATAGTTTGTAACAATGCACTATGATTGCAGCGAACATTCAATATAGGAGTGTTCAAGAGTACATGGATTACGAAAATCTATGTACTGGTTACGAAATGTACTGTAATTAGAGAAATTGAAATAAACACACATATAAAAGCACAGAAGTAACTTTATATTGTTTAGTTATTTAGTTACCATGTGCTGAAGGGTGAGATATTCATAGTAAACAGCATCAACGTTTAAGACACATACAGTAAAGAATGTGTGGAAGTGGATGGTGTAATTATTATGGTGCAGATAAGGGTATAGCTATAGGGAGAGAACCCCAACTGTCACATAACATACCAGTATTATAATTAACACCTGGTATGTGAGTCGCCCAGGAACTATAAATGTACCCCTCTGACCGCAGAATAAGGCTGTCCATCTCTCTAAGATTTTATCATATTTCAATGTGGGTTGTATGAATGAATGAATGAACACTGAAATGGAACTGTATTAGGTGAGGGGTGCCAAGAATTTACTAGCTATGGTTCTGTAAGCAGGGAATGAAAGTAACCTCTTGCAGTAGGTTAGTACCATTTGATATGAAATGTTTTTCGTATTTCTACATACATAATATACTAGATACACTTATCCCACCTCATGGAAATTCTACATGTATCCCAGTATTTTCTGCCAAAAAAGGTTCAAATCAATAATAATTTTGACAATTAATTCACTATTTATTGGCATGCAAAGTGTATGCTAAATTATTTCTACTCCGATACATTAATTAAACAAAAATACTCCAGATATATTGAATTAAAGGAGTTGTCCAGCCTTTACTAATAGGCTATCACTAACTGATCAGTGGGCGTCTGACATCCCATACCTTCACTGATCAGCTGTTTGGGTGTAGGTACATTGCCAGAACTACAAAGCACCATCAACCTCAGGTCTATCCTCAGGGTAGGCCATCACTAGCTTATCAGAGGGTTCCAACACCCCGCACCCCCATCAGTCAACTGTTCAGGTGCCGGAAGTCAGTGCCAGAACTATAAAGCTCAGTCAGCCTTGTAGTGAAGGGAGCTTATTACCACATGCTGCTCTCAATTACTTCAGTGTTCCACTGTGGGGTTCCAGCTGATTGGCGGGGGCAGCGTGTTGGACCCCTGCCAATCAGCTGGTGATGACCTATCCTGAGGATAGTCCATCATTTAGTAAAGGCTAGACAACAGCTTTAGGCTGCTTTCACATGAGCAAGTTGCACCGTCCGGACTCGGATCATGAGTATAACAGATCACCCGGCCTGACCTTCTAGCACTGCAGGGTCGCATAGCATTATATTGATTTATGATGCTATGTAACCCTTACAGTTCTGGAATGTATTAGATAACAGTGACAGCATTATGTCAGTGTTATCCAATACATTCCAGAACTGTACTGTACTGTTCGGGATATCTAACATCTAGGGAATGAAACTCCTCCTCCTTAGGATTTTTGAGGTTGTTGCAAAAGGAGGGAAGAACAATCTCTGTGAATGTTCCCTGTGAAAGTCTGAAACCACTTTAGGGAGAAAACCTGGGTCGGCCCTAAATATGATTCTATCATCTAGAATGGTAAGGTAAGGCTGTCTGATGGATAAAGCCTGGATTTCAATGACCCTCCGGCAGAAGATATATTGATGAGGAAGGTGGTTTTTAAAGACAGAAATTTAACTGACGCTTGCTCCAAGGGTTCAAAGGGGCTGGATGTTAAACCCTGAAGGACAAAGTTTAAGTCCCAGGATGGGATTCTAGATCTAAAGGCTGGTCTAAGACGGGATGCTGCTCTACAGAATCTTTTAACCCAGCGATGTTCAGCTAAACCTGCATCAAAAAAGGCACTAAGAGCTGAAATTTGGACTTTAAGGGTGGAAGGACGGAGACCCTTGTCTAATCCTGCCTGAAGGAAATCCAGAATTTTTTGAATGTTAGGGACAGATCTATTTGGATTTAGATCTCCTAGCCAAGTACAGAACCTTTTCCAAATTTTTTAAGTAAATCTGAGAAGTAACTTTTTTACGACATGCTTTTAAAGTAACAATTACTTTATAAGATAGGCCCTGATATCTTACAACCTCAGATTCAGGATCCAAGCAGTCAACCTGAAGAAATCTGGATTTGGGTGTATCAATGGACCTTGGGTTAGGATATCTTTCCTGTAAGGAAGAATCCATGGATCCTGAGATGATAGCCTCTTGAGAACCGCAAACCAGCTCCTTTTGGGCCAGAATGGTGTTACGAGAATAAGATTGGGTTGGTCTTGAATAATCTTCTGTATTACTGTTGGAATCAGCTGTACTGGAGGAAACGCATAAGCTAGAGTCCCATTCCACTTTTGGGAGAAGGCATCCACCACCCAGGGGGTGTCTCTTGGATTTAATGAACAAAATTTGCGAACTTTTGCATTTTTTCTTGATGCGAAGAGGTCTATAACCAGGGAGCCCCACTTTTCCGTTATTTGATAATAAATTCCCGGATGCAAAGACCATTCGCTTTGGTCTAGATTTTTTTCTGCTGAGTTAGTCTGCAATTTGATTCTGAGACCCCTTCAGGTGTATTGCGGAGATAGATCTTTCTTTCTATTTCCCTTTCCGCCCAGGAAAAGATTTTTCTGGAGAGATTTATTAGATCCTTTGATATTGTACCCACTTGATGTCTTAAGTATGACACTGTGGTCACATTGTCGGATAGGATTTTTACATTTTTGATCTTGTACAAGATGCCTGGCTGCCTTTAATGTTTCCCAGACTGCTCTTAACTCTAAGTAGTTTGAGGATTTGTTTGAAATGCTTTTTGGCCAGAGAGCTTGGAAAAAATTTTCATCTATATTTGCACCCCAACCTGATTTGCTTGCGTCCGTCTGAATTTGTATGGATGCTGATCTTTGCCAAACTACGCCTTTGCTGAGATTTGAGGACCGACTCCACCACACAAGGGATGATTTTACTTGGTTTGGAATGGGAGATTTTCGGTCCAGGGATGTTTGTCTCTTGTCCCAGCTGCTTAGAATCCAGGACTGGAGGACTCTGAAGTGAACCTGAGCCCAGGGAACTGAAGTTATGCAGGAGGTTAGAATCCCTAGCAGACTCATTGCGCTTCTTATAGAACAGGTTCTCTTTTTCTAAAATTCCTGTATCTTTTGCTTTATTCCAATGATCTTTTCGTGTGGTAGAAAAGAGGACTGGGTTACTGAGTCTAACAGAATTCCAAAAAATCGGATCTTTGTTTGTGGGAGAAGGCAGGATTTTTTTGTATTTACTATCCACCCGAGATTGTTTAGGAGGGATAGGAAAAAAGGACAGGTTGGTTTCCATTTGTGGTCTTGAGTCCCCCAAAATAAGAAAATCGTCCAGATAAGGTACAATTACAATACCTTTTTCCCTTAGATGAGCCATCATTTCCCCTCCCTCCCCTCCCACCCCTATTCCCCTTACCTCAACCCACTACTCCTTCAATATCCCATCTCCCATCCTTACCCCATCTCCCCCCCCCTCCCTCCCAGTTATCACTGTTCTCTTTATGTTCTACATGTCGATCTAAGTCATCCTAACTCAACTACCCCACTCTTATTCTAACTCTGAGCTCGTAAAAGCAGCTTGCTCGTTCCGGGGTATTACCTCATTCTGATGATCACAAACTTTTTAACCCATTGCAACTGTTTATTTTTCATTCAATTTCTTTGTATGTACTTATACTTTTCAAAAATTCAATAAAAAGATACTTGAAAAGAAAAGATGAGCCATCATTTCTACCACGATTTTGGTAAATACTCTGGGAGCGGATGATATGCTGAAAGGGATGCAGGTGAATTGGAAATAAACCTTTTATACTATTCTTGGACTGGGATGTGATAGTATGCGTCCTTGAGATCTACTGTACACATCAGTGTATCCTTTTTTATTAATGGAATAGTTGAGGAAATCGACTCCATTTTGAACTTTCTGTATTTGATGTTCTTGGTTTTGGGACTAAAAAGAGAGTCGAGTAATATCCTTTTCTTATTTGAGCTGCGGGGACCTATGTGATAGCTCCAAATTTCAGCATGTCTAAAACGCCTCCCCAGAGATGTATTACTTCCTTTTTGGAATGAGGATTTGTAAGAACAAATTTGTTTGGGGGAAGAGAAGAAAATTTGATTTTGTAACCGTGATTTAATATATTTAGCACCCAGGGATTTGAGGTGATCTTCTCCCAGTTGGCAACGAATTTTTTTAATCTTCCCCCGACTCTGGCGTCATTGTTTATCATTGGATTTATTTTAGGGATTAAGCAGGAAACCTCTTCCCTTACCTCCTTTAGGGTAGCTCCACCTTTCGGACTTTCCCTTACCCCTGTAGGTTCTGTCTTGGCCCCCATATGGACGAAAGGGGAATCTTTTCTTTTTGGGCTTTTCCTCAGGGAAATCCTTTTTCTTGTCCATCGCTTTCTCTAGGATTTTGTCCAAGACCAGACCAAAGACATACTCCCCAGAGAAAGCGATAGAACAAAGCTTCATTTTAGATGTTTTATCGCCCGACCACGACTTCATCCACAGGGCTCTCCTAGCTATGTTAGAAAGGGCACCATCTTTTGCCAAGAATCTTACGGTTTCAGCTGAAGCGTCCGCCAGGAACGCAGTAGCTGATTTAAGCAGGGGTATGGAATTAAGAATTTCCTCCCTAGGAGTTTTATTTTTTAAATGGCTTTCTAGTTCATTTAACCATAGGTACATGGATCTAGCTACAGAAGTAGCCGCAATATTAGTTTTTATACTACACATTGTGGCCCTCCTCAAAGGGGAGGGAGGTCTTTTTGCTTACTTTGGCAACCTGCATGTCAATTTTTGGAATATCATCAAAACGTTGGGATTCAGCAGGATCAAACAATAACCGATTTTTAAACTACCTGGAAATACCCAGGGGTTTCTCTGGGTCGGACCATTCATCGAGAACCATGTCCTTAATGTTTTCTCGTAATCTTTTATGTTTCTTTGCCGGCGCAGGACCTGGACTATGTTCTTTTAATGAACCCAAAGAGGATTTAACCTCATCATGGATTATGGTACGCAATTTATCCAACATGGAAGCTTTTTCCTCTTTTAAAATAGTAGCAATGCAATCCTTGTAATGTAATCTTTTTGTGTAAAGATCAGGAAGCTTTTTAAAGCAGGATATGCATTTATGTGGCTTTTTTTGCTTTTTCTGGCCTTCTTTTGAGACCTATTTTAAAAAGAGGAGCAACACCATAAGGGAACAATTTTACCCCCAAACAGTAAGCTAGAGTCATAAAACAAGAAGTTTGCTGCAAAGATATTTTCTTTCCCAAAAAGGGAAACTTACGGTCACTGGTGCTGGAGCATCAAGCTCTCTGGGCTGCTCAGGTGCCGACATGGTCAGACCTCAGATCAGGACTTCTGTGGCTTCCCCGCATGCTTTATATCGGTACCAGCCAGAGAGCCTCTTCCTGGAAAGCCGGCGCACTGTCACGTGACCCGGTAGTGACGTCAGACGCGCAGTCACATGGGCGGATGTGACGTCAGACGCGCAGTCAATCACGTGATCGACTGTGCGTCACTCCAGGAGTTCCCGGCCATGCACCTGCTCGTCCCACCACGGAAAAGGAAGGTGCGAATTGCAGCTGCGGCCAGGAGTCCGATCAACAGAAGCGAGCCTCGCCTGTACTCCCCTGCTTAGCTTTAGTAAGCAGACCGCCGGCGAGCAGAGGAAAATTCCACAGGGTATTAAAATGGAACACAAGGAAAGCACATGGCCCCCGATGTGTCCCCCTGCAGAAAGAAAAATAATAAATCTTCACCTCCCAACAGAGAGGCCCTTTCTCTGTCCTGGCCACTGTAGGGTCAGGAAAACACTGCGGAGGGTGGTGGGAGGGGGCAATTTAACCTTTCTCTGTGTTCCTGCCCCTACAGAGGTCAGGGGTCAATCTCATTGTTATGCCGTCATGCTCCTTCCATTACAATGCTTCCTAGTCTATCTTGACTTGCCAGTGATTGGCTACAATGTTGTTTCCAATATGTTACGTGGGACCTGGTAGTAGAGACCATCAGGGACTCTGGAAGCATTGGAATGGGAACTGCAGGGGATCGGTGAGGGTATTACTTCTTTTGTTTTTTATGCCTTTCTGATTTTACTGGCCGAATAGCCTTTTCAGTAATGTTGACATCATAGGATTGCACCAGTGTCTATTAAAGGGAACCTGTCACCACAAAATGCAGTATAATGTGCAGGCAACATGTTATAGAGCAGGAGGAGATGAGCAGATTTATATATAATTTTGTGGGAAAGGGTTCAGTAAAACTTCTAATTTATACATTTAAATGACCACTACATTTTCACACAATTTTGCACAAATCAGTGGTACAAGCGGCCATAAGAAACACTGTAATACAGTATGTCTTAACAGTGAGTGTCACATGCTGGAGACCCAAGGCAGACCTCCAGGATGTTTAGCAACAGGACACAGGCAGAGACAGACCAGTGATCAACCGAGTACTTTATTACACTTGTAATAAAACATAAGAGTGAGGCAGGTTAGACAATAGTGGTATCACTACCACAGAACGAAGTGCACCGGCAGACCAGAGGCAAAACCCAGAGGGCGATGCGCCAGTGAGCCCCGTTCTTCACAGAGCCCCTGGTGGTGGGGATGAACTGGGCTGAGGGCTCACTAGTTGCACATCCAGGAAGGTCCCGGTACACTTGGCCGCTACCTGCAGGAAACCACAGAAAAGAGAACTGCAACCCAAGCAAACACAGGACATAGATCAGACAAACGGGAACCAGCACACACAAGCAAGATGCCTGGACCCCAAGCGGAATGGAAGCATGGTGGTCACAGAGAGAGCTGCCTACTAACTAGAAATCCTCCCTTCGGAGAACCCAGGGAACCTCTCCCGAAAGAAGGACAAACACCAGACAGAAACAGCAGTAGTAAGGCACTGCAGGACAGACAAGGATCAGAAGCAGTTGAGCACTGCCAAGCTATTAGATGCAGTTAGATCACTGCTAGGCTAACAAGAAACAGACAGGATCAGGATACAGAACAGGTACAGAAGAACAGGCAAAGCAACAACAACTATACCAGGTGACACCGCACAGAAGGGAAGATGGCAAAAAAAACCTGGGTCAGAAGCAAGGGGCTACACCCAGCAAGACAAAAGACAGACTGACCTCCTGGGTGAGCAGCAAGGGCTACACCCAGCAAGACAAAAGACAGACTGACCTCCTGGGTGAGCAGCAAGGTGCAACGCCCAGCAAGGCAGAAGAAAGACTGACCACAAGCCCCACAGCTCAAGGATAAATATAGCTGTATAACAGGGCACCTGATAAGCCACACCCAGGAACAGACCAGGGGTTAGTTAACCCCATCAGAAGCAGGAGTAACAAGAAACACAGAACACCCAAGCTGTATCACTGGACGTTGCCCCTGGCAACCAGCATACACGGATTAACCCGCAGCCAGTACGTCAGAGCACAAACAACCCGTAACACAAACGGAAATGCAAGCAGCCAGCCTGAACGACATCAGAGACCGGAGCCACAGAGATGCAGACATGGGAAGCCAAAAACACAGGCCACAGTTCACACACAACACAGCTACCAGCACGCAGTCCCAAACAACCAGCATACACAGGTGATGGCCTGCAGCCAGTACGCGAGGTAGCCGCCAGCCAGCCAGCATGGCAACAGTGACATGAACTGCACTGAGATACAGACACAGGGAGTAAACACATTCACGGACATAGTTCACACAACACACCGCAGCCAACACACAGCCCTAAGCAACCATCATACACAGGTTTCAGCCAGTGTACAACTATCAGTGACTGACAGCTATCTCTGTATACACACTTATACAGAGACAAGAGATAGCTGAAAGAAATCATGGTGGTCCGATCTGAATAGAGAAGATGAGGAAAGAAAACATCAGAGGAGACTTCACTGGATGTTAGAGGTATGTAGTACTGTGTTACCCTGTATGTTCTGGAGCTCTATATGTAATATTTTCCAACTATGTCTTTAAAGGGGTTATATGACCCCGGATTTTTTTTTTGAGATTCGCTTCGTTAGATTCGAAAATGTTCTTAAAGCTTTCTACGCATTCGCTACGTACTTGTCCAATAAATTGTACGCTAATGTTAAGTATAAGTTACTTTATACGCTGATGGGTACGAATTCAGTTAATTAGCGAACTTTTAGGTCGTGTGAATGGGGCCGTATCTATCGTGGGCCGCCTGTTCAAAATTGCGGAATAGATGCGGCCCCATTCACCTCTAGCTCCGTGCCGCGGCTCTTTTGAAGCATGTCCTATACTTGCCATGTGCACGGACAAGTATAGGCATTTTCAATGGGGCCACACAGCGTGTGTTCCGAGCACTGTGGAACACCCGCCGGGCGGCCCCCGTATATTTGCGGATCCGCAGTAATGCGGGCCCACAAAATATGCGTTCGTGTGAATGGGGCCTTACTGCTCGTTATTCGTGAGGCATAAAGCCCGGGAAGAAAGTGGTCACCTGACCTAGTGGGAAGGGCTTTCTCTGATTGGCTCAGGCTTCGTAAGCCAGTGACGCATCAGTTGTGCTGCGACTGCTAAGACGAGCAGAAGCACTGTGTGTGAAGTTTTGAGAGACAGAGAACTGTTTTGTTAAAATTGGGGTGTAATTGTTCTGGGAATCCATATTACAGAGAGACAAAGACCAGCTGCAGGGCCACAGTCAAGTGAAAATGTCTTTCATGGAAAAGCAAAGGGGTTCCAGCCAGACCTCGAGCTGCAAAAAAAAGGAGAAGGTGGCACAGGGCAGCAGTGCCAAAGGACCTGTAACCGGAGCTTCTACTTGTAGAATTCGCAATAGTTGGTCACTGTTCCACCAGGCTAACCCACCAAGGCGCAAAATTGTAGTGGAGGAGAACGCGGATGAGGTAGTGGAGTGGATGGCACACTCATCTCAATCACAGCCAGATGATCTGCTGTCATCTGCTGATACAGTATCATGTAGCCAGGGTTCAGACTCAGAGCTTTCCTCCTGCTCCACCATTCCGTTCCAGCAAAGCCCGTCATTTTCGTCCGCAATTTGTACGCTGATGCGTACATGTTCAAATAAGTTGCGTACCTTTAACAACTGTACGTTCGTTATTAGTGCGCGAATGTTCGCAAAACACCACATAATAACGTATGATTTGTACGCAGCTTCGCCGAGTAGATTCGTATAAGGTACAAATCTTTTAAAAAGTTTTACGAATATTCGGCAAAGCGAATTTTGGATGATTCGCTCATCTCTAATCAGCTCCATAGAAGAATCATATTATCTATGTCAATACATGTCTATATTAAGGGGGCAGCTCGTCCCCACCCACCATTTCTGGGAGAACTGCAAACTAGACTTCAGACTGCCCAAGGGAAAACTGCCAAAAATATCAGATACAAATCATATAGTGGTCACATATAGTGTTATTCCTCATGCACACACTCTGTATTATTGATTAATGCAAACTTTGTTGAAAGGTTAGGTACACTTTAAATCTCTCCTCATTCTAACTTTATTTTTCATGTTGGAGGTATTATCAGTGATTAATAGCAATTCCTATGTAAAGGTGGCCATACACATTAGTCGAAAATTCATCAAAATGGACGATCTCAACCAAAATGAATGTATTTTTGTCCGAAAGTCAGATAAAGATCTTTAGTTCAAAGAAACATTGTTAGTGAATGAAAGATTTTTCTTTGAAGGGATGTTCCTAGAAATATCTTTTGTTCATCACCTGGTTTCATTGAAGGTACATGGACAGTTTGAACAACTGTAACTGCCAATATGACCATGTGTATGCTCTTGTCTGTGAAAGGAATGTTCACCAGATGTTTGTTTGTCCAACTGCTGTTCAACCATCAACCAACTTCTATTTATTCTGTAAGGCCCTTTTTTAAACAATAGCTGTACACAGGGGAGGAGTTATCAGTGATTGATAGGATTCCCTGCGTAAGTGTGTATACATAGATAGCTGTCAGTCACTGATAGCTGTGCACAGGAGAGATGTTATCAGTGATTGGTAGCATTCTCTGTGTAAGTGTGTATACATAGATAGCTGTCAGTCACTGATAGCTGTCCACAGGAGAGATGTTATCAGTGATTGATAGCATTCTTTGTATAAGTGTGTATACATAGATATCTGTCAGTCACTGATAGTTGTACATGGGGGAGGTGTTATCAGTGATTGATAGTATTCCCTGCGTAAGTGTGTATACATAGATAGCTGTCAGTCACTGATAGCTGTGCACAGGAGAGATGTTATCAGTGATTGGTAGCATTCTCTGTGTAAGTGTGTATACATAGATATCTGTCAGTCACTGATAGCTGTGCACAGGAGAGATGTTATCAGTGATTGGTAGCATTCTTTGTATAAGTGTGTATACATAGATATCTGTCAGTCACTGATAGTTGTACATGGGGGAGGTGTTATCAGTGATTGATAGTATTCCCTGCGTAAGTGTGTATACATAGATAGCTGTCAGTCACTGATAGCTGTGCACAGGAGAGATGTTATCAGTGATTGGTAGCATTCTCTGTGGAAGTGTGTATACATAGATAGCTGTCAGTCACTGATAGCTGTGCACAGGAGAGATGTTATCAGTGATTGGTAGCATTCTCTGTGTAAGTTTGTGTCCATAGATAGCTGTCAGTCACTGTTAGCTGTGCACAGGCGAGATGTTATCAGTGATAGTGTTCTTTGTGTAAGCGTGTATACAGAGATAGTTATCAGTCATGTATAGCTGTACACAGGGGAGGTGTTATCGGCGATTGATGGCATTCTCTATGTGAGTGTATATACAGAGATAGCTGTCAGTCTCCTATAGTTGTACACAGGGGAGGTGTTTTCACTGATTGATAGCATTCTCTGTGTAAATGTGTATCTAGACATATCTGTCAGTCACTGATAGTTGTACATTTAGGAGATGTTATCAGGGATTGATAGTATTCTCTGTGTGTGAATACATAGATAGCTGTCAGTCACTGATAGCTGTACACAGGGGAGGTGTCATTAGTGATTGATAGCATTCTATGTGTAAGTGTGCATACATAGATAGCTGTCAGTCACTGATAGTTAATGGGGAGGTGTTATCAATGATTGATTGCCTTCTCTGTGTAATTGTGTATACAGAGATAGCTGTCAGTCACTGATAACTGTACACAGGGGAGGTGTTATCAGTGATTGATGGCATTCTATGTGTAAGTGTGCATACATAGATAGCTGTCAGTCACTGATAGTTAATGGGGAGGTGTTATCAATGATTGATTGCCTTCTCTGTGTAATTGTGTATACAGAGATAGCTGTCAGTCACTGATAGCTGTACATAGGGGATGTGTTATCAGTGATTGATAGCATTCTACGTGTAAGTGTATATACATAGATAGCTGTCAGTCACTGATAGTTGTACATGGGGGAGGTGTTATAAGCAATTGATGGCATTCTCTGTCACTTCTTTATTTACTTATACTATACATTTGATTCATGCTTTACTAATGTGTTTTTATTTTCACAATTTATTGTTTAATATTTATTTTTAACATTTATATTTTTATACCTCCTACCTTGATTTATTTACAATTTCTTTTTTCTTCCCCTGCCTTTTAACGCCCCCCCCCCCCCACACA
>ONZH01009653.1:0-74308 GCA_900303285.1 Rhinella marina
GAGGCCCAAGAGGTGAGACCTCTTAACATTTGGGGGGACCTCTTAAAATATGTGGAGGCCCAAAGAGGTGAGACCTCTTAAACATTTTGTGGAGGCCCAAGAGGTGAGACCTCTTAAAATTTTGTGGAGGCCCAAGAAGGTGAGAACCTCTTAAAATTATGTGGAAGGCCCAAGAGGTGAGACCCGTTAAAAATTATGGGAGGCCCAAAGGTGAGACCTCTTAAACATTTTGTGGAGGCCCAGGGAGAGGGTGAGCCATAAATATATACATGTTCTTATTTACGGAGCAATTCTACGGCGGTTAAGGAGGAGGAGGAGGAGGTGGAGGAGGAAATGGCACTTCATACCAGATGGCACTTCACTTTTGGCTGCTTTCCACGGTTGGAGAAGCAAAGTCCGGGTCAATCCACTTGCTGTTCATTTTGATTAGCGTCAGCCTGTCGGCACTGTCGGTTGACAGGCGGCTGCGCTTATCGGTTATAATGCCCCCAGCTGCGCTGAACACCTTTCTGATAGCACGCTGGCGCAGGGCAGGCAAGCACCTCCAAGGCGTACAGGGACAGTTCCAGCCACGTGTCCAACTTGGAGACCCAGTAAGTGTAGGACGCCGAGGGATCGGGGAGGACAGGGTTACGGTCTGCCAGGTACTCCCGCAACATCCGCCGATACTTGTCCCTCCCTGCTGATAGCGGGCCCCGCAGTGATGGAAGTTGCACGAGGGGGTGCCATGAACGTGTCCCACACCTTGGAGAGTGTTCCCCTGGTGGCTGTGGGCCTGATAGATGTTGTGGGACTCTGGGAGACCCTCTCCTCTCTGCCGCCAGCGATGGTGGGTGGGAAAATCTCCATCATGTTCTGCACGAGTTCCCTCTGGTATTCCAGCAATCGATTCGTCCTCTCCTCTACCGGACTAAAAGAGGAGACGTTATCTTTATACCGGGGGTCCAGGATTGCGAAGACCCAGTACAGTTTGTTCTCCACTATCCTGACAACACGTGTGTCCCGCGAAAAGCAGCCCAGCATGAAGTCAGCCATGTGTGCCAGACTCTGAATAGGCATGATGTCACTGCCCCCACCAGAAGGATCACTTGCCATTTCCTCCTCTTCCTCTTCCGCCTCCTCTCCGCCCCATCCGCGCTGAACCAATGGGACGCACACAGCCTGACTGCTACCCTCGCCGCCAGCATCCTCCTCCTCTTCCACAGCCACCTCCACGTCGTCCTCCTCCTCCTCATCCTCCTCCTCCTGCAACTGCCACCGTGAAGCAGACAAAAGTGTGGTCTGACTGTGTAGCTCCGTTGCGTCTCCTCCTACCCCCGTCTCCTCTGCGTGCAATGCGTTCTCCCTTATTGCGATGAGGGATTCTTTAAGGACGCATAGGAGCGGGATGGTTACGCTCACTATAGCGTCCTCGCTGCTGACCTTCTTGGTGGACTCCTCAAAGATACGCAGTACATCGCATACGTCTGCCATCCATGGCCACTCGTGGTTGGCAAACTGAGGGAGCTGAGTTGGAGGCACGCGTGGATTCATAATCTGGTACTCCATCAATGCTCTCTGCTGCTCACACACCCTGGCCAACATGGAATAGGTGGAATTCCAGCGAGTGGGCAGGTCGCACAACAGCCGATGTTCAGGCAAATGGAGGCGTTGCTGGAGTTTTTTTAAGCTAGCAGCAGCTACAGTTGACTTCCGAAAGTGTGCGCACAAGCGCCGCACT
This sequence comes from Rhinella marina, assembly GCA_900303285.1. Classification (NCBI taxonomy): domain Eukaryota; kingdom Metazoa; phylum Chordata; class Amphibia; order Anura; family Bufonidae; genus Rhinella; species Rhinella marina. The sequence continues at coordinate 1,721 of ONZH01009653.1, forward strand.
TTCACCAGTAGCTCTGCCAGGTTGGGGTAAGTCTTAGAAATTTTTGGACTACCAGATTAAAAACGTGGGCCAGGCATGGTACGTGATTGAGTTCGGCAAGCTCCAGAGCCGCCACCAGGTTACGGCCGTTATCGCACACGACCATGCCTGGTCCTAGCTGCAGCGGCGACAGCCACATCTCCGTCTGCTGCAGTATGGCGTCCCTCACCTCTGGGGCGCTGTGCTTCCTGTTGCCCAAGCTGATGAGCTTAAGCACCGCCTGCTGACGTCTCCCCGCGCCAGTGCTGCAACGCTTCCAGCTAGCGGCTGAGGGCGATGTTAAGGCACAGGAGGAGGAGGAGGAGGAGGAGGAGGAGGAGGGGGGTTTATCAGAACCCATGCTGGCAATCTTGGGCGGGGGTGGTAGGTAGGCCGTCTCTGTTTGCGACCCCGTCCCCGCCTCCACTACATTCACCCAGTGTGCCGTCAAAGAAATGTATCGTCCCTGGCCACAAGCGCTTGTCCACGAGTCGGTGGTCAAGTGGACCTTTGCGCTGACTGCGTACCTCAGGGCCCGCCTGATGTTACGCGACACGTGCTGGTGCAGGGCGGGGACGGCACTCCGGGAAAAGTAGTGGCGGCTGGGGACGGAATAGCGAGGTGCGGCAGCCGCCATCAGGTCGCGGAAGGCCTGCATCTCCACAAGCCTAAATGGCAACATCTCCAGGGCCAGCAGTTTGGAGATGTGGCAGTTTAAGGCTTGGGCTTGGGGGTGACTCGAGGCGTACTTCCGCCTGCGGTCGAGCGCCTGCGAGATGGACAGTTGTTGGGACGAGGAGTGTGAAGGTGCAGGTGAAGAGGCGGGGGAAGGGGCGGGGGAAGGGGAGGCTGAAGGAGAAGGCCCCAAAGTAGCCGAGGCAGATGTGGAGGTGTCCTGGCTGGAGGTCTGGACCACAGTGGCAGCACACAACAAAGGGGAAGAGGCAGTGGCAGCAAGACCGGGCGCAGTTTGTATTGCGTTTGCTCTCTCCCACTCAGCCCAGTGCTTGAATTCCAAGTGACGCCGCATGCCTGAGGTGGTCAGATTGCTCTTCTCAGAGCCCCTACTCAGTTTTGAGTGGCAGAGTGTGCAAACCGCGCTCAGTTTGTCATCCGCACAAACATTAAAATATCTCCACACCACAGAAGTACGAGGCCTCGATGGGGGAGCTTCACGCGACTGCCCGCTGGCGGGAACAGCTTCGGCCCTGCTGGCTGTGGCCTCACTTCTCTGTCTGAACTGTCCTCTGCCTGTGGACATCCCTCTGCCTGTGGACATCCCTCTGCCTGTGGACATCCCTCTGCCTGTGGACATGCCTCTGCCTGTGGACATGCCTCTGCCTCTTGCTGCCTTTTTCGGTGCTGCGCAGACCACCACCTCTCCACTGCTTTCCTCGCTGGACATCACCCCTGGCCAAGTGGGGTCGGTCATTTCGTCATCCACCACCTCCTCTTCCACTTCCTCACTCTGCTCCTCCTCCTGCCCACTGGACATTCCAACAGCCTCCCTTGATGGCAACTGCGTCTCATCATCATCATCGCTCATGATAACAGATGCTGGCTCAGGGTCCACATCAGCAGGAGATGGCGAAAACTCCAGTGTTTGGGCATCACTACAAACAAATTCCTCTGCTAGCTCCTGGGATTCTTCCGGCACATCTGAAAAAGGACCCGAAAAGAGCTCCTGGGAGGGGTCAATGGTGGGATGACTCTGTTGGCCAGGTGTGGAGGAAGGAGGGTCAGAGTGAGACTGTGTGGATGACTGGCTGGTGGACAACTGTGTGGAAGCGCTATCGGCTATCCATTGCACCACCTGTTCAACCTGCTCAGGCCTCAACAGCGGTGTAACCCGCCCCCTGCTTAACTGTCCCATAAAGGCAGGGATTCTGGATGAGCGGGATCCTGGCTGATCCTCACCAGCACACATTGTATCCCCACTGGCTTCAACAAGGCCCCCAACAGCATTTCCGCGCCCCGTCCTCGTCCACGTCCACGTCCTATTCCGCTAGCCCCCCTCCGCATTTTATTTTTTTTTGTTACAATATTTTGCAGCCGTGTACTAACTTTTCAGACGGTGGGTATTAACACCAGGTATTTTAATAATTTTGCCAGAGAACGCACAGTACAGTTGCCAATTATAAGGCCTAATATTTTAGAGTTCAAGGTACACAGCCGTGTACTAACTTTTCAGACGGTGGGTATTAACAGCAGGTATTTTAATAATTTTGCCAGAGGACGCACAGTACAGTTGCCAATTATAAGGCCTAATATTTTAGAGTTCAAGGTACACAGCCGTGTACTAACTTTTCAGACGGTGGGTATTAACAGCAGGTATTTTAATAATTTTGCCAGAGGACGCACAGTACAGTTGCCAATTATAAGGCCTAATATTTTAGAGTTCAAGGTACACAGCCGTGTACTAACTTTTCAGACGGTGGGTATTAACAGCAGGTATTTTAATAATTTTGCCAGAGGACGCACAGTACAGTTGCCAATTATAAGGCCTAATATTTTAGAGTTCAAGGTACACAGCCGTGTACTAACTTTTCAGACGGTGGGTATTAACAGCAGGTATTTTAATAATTTTGCCAGAGGACGCACAGTACAGTTGCCAATTATAAGGCCTAATATTTTAGAGTTCAAGGTACACAGCCGTGTACTAACTTTTCAGACGGTGGGTATTAACAGCAGGTATTTTAATAATTTTGCCAGAGGACGCACAGTACAGTTGCCAATTATAAGGCCTAATATTTTAGAGTTCAAGGTACACAGCCGTGTACTAACTTTTCAGACGGTGGGGTATTAACAGCAGGTATTTTAATAATTTTGCCAGAGGACGCACAGTACAGTTGCCAATTATAAGGCCTAATATTTTAGAGTTCAAGGTACACAGCCATGTACTAACTTTTCAGACGGTGGGTATTAACAGCAGGTATTTTAATAATTTTGCCAGAGGACGCACAGTACAGTTGCCAATTATAAGGCCTAATATTTTAGAGTTCAAGGTACACAGCCGTGTACTAACTTTTCAGACGGTGGGTATTAACAGCAGGTATTTTAATAATTTTGCCAGAGGACGCACAGTACAGTTGCCAATTATAAGGCCTAATATTTTAGAGTTCAAGGTACACAGCCGTGTACTAACTTTTCAGACGGTGGGTATTAACAGCAGGTATTTTAATAATTTTGCCAGAGGACGCACAGTACAGTTGCCAATTATAAGGCCTATATATTTTATAGTTCAAGGTACACAGCAGTAGTGCCAAATATAGTTTGGTATGTAGCAGAGCACCTAATACACCACTAATGCCTCTCTCTGTCCCTACTCCAGCAGCTATCCCTGAATACAGCAGCCGTTCTCTGTAAAGTCTATATTGTAGTAAGCTATCACTGAAGTGCACTATAGTAGCCCTGATAAGGGCTTTTAATCACGCTCCTGCCTGTCCAACAGCTAAAACCTGTCTCTCCCTTCTCCAGCCTCTGTCCCTGACTAAGTTCACGCAGCATATGCGTACGAGCAGGAAGAGCTGAGTTTTTAATATTCGAGGTCACATGGTTTTTCCAGCCAATCCATGTAGACGCCGTTTTCGCGCTGCCAGCGTGCTCAGCGTGCCTGTCATACCCCCCCTGCATGGTGATTGGTGGAAAAAGAGCGCCAGGGAAGGTGGGAGGGGAAACGAATTCTAGGTGCGCCGCCGTAGTATTCGATCGAATACCAGCTCGATCGAACACTACTCGCTCATCTCTAATTAGCATGTCACACTTGAAAATTTTTAACGGTCTGCTCTTCTGTGGAATGTCACATGAAGAATATAATTTTTTTGTATGGTCAGCTCGGCATTAGCGTGTCACACTTGAAAATTTTTAACGGTCGGCTCTTCTGCGGAATGTCACATGAAGAATATAATTTTTTGGGATGGTCAGCTCGGCGTTAGCGTGTCACACTTAAATATTTTTAACGTTCTGCTCTTCTGTGGAATGTCACATGAAGAATATAATTTTTGGGGACGGTCAGCTCGACATTAGCGTGTCACACTTGAAAATTTTTAACGGTCTGCTATGCAGCGGAATGTCAAATTAAGAATATCATTCTTTTGTACGGCCAGCTCGGCATTAGCGTGTCACACTCAAAAAAATTTTACGGTCTGCTATGCAGCGGAATGTCACATCAAGAATATCATTCTTTTGGACAGTCAGCTCGGCATTAGCGTGTCACATTTAAATATTTTTTACAGTCTGCTCTTCTGCGGAAAGTCACATGAAGAATATCATTCTTTTGGACGGTCAGCTCGGCATTAGCGTGTCACATTTAAATATTTTTTACAGTCTGCTCTTCTGCGGAATGTCACATGAAGAATATAATTCTTTTGGATGGTCAGCTCGGCATTAGCGTGTCACATTTAATTAATTTTAACGGTCTGCTCTTCTGCGGAATGTCACATGAAGAATATAATTCTTTTGGACGGTCAAACTGGCATTAGCGTGTCACATTTAAATAATTTTAATGGTCTGCTCTTCTGCGGAATGTCACATGAAGAATATCATTTTTGGGACAGTCAGCTAGGCATTAGTGTGTCACATTTAAATAATTTTAACAGTCCGCTCTTCTGCGGAATGTCACATGAAGAATATAATTTTTTTGTACGGTCAGCTTGGAATTAGTGTGTCACACTTGAAACTTTTTAACGGTCGCCTCTTATGCGGAATGTCACATAAAGAATATAATTTTTTTGGATGGTCAGCTTGGCATTAGCATGTCACACTTGAAAATTTTTAACGGTCTGCTCTTCTGCGGAATGTCACATGAAGAATATAATTTTTTTGGACGGTCAGCTTGGCATTAGCGTCACACTTGAAAATTTTTAACGGTCTGCTCTTCTGCGGAATGTCACATGAAGAATAAATTTTTTTTGTACGGTCAGCTTGGCATTAGCGTGTCACACTTGAAAATTTTCAACGGTTGGCTCTTCTGCAGAATGTCACATGAAGAATTTAATTTTTTGGGGCGGTCAGCTTGGCATTAGCGCGTCACACTTGAAAATTTTTAACGGTCTGCTCTTCTGCGGAATGTCACATGAAGAATATCATTTTTTTCGACGGTCAGCTTGGCATTAGCGTGTTACCCTTAAATTTGGGACAGTTTGATAAAGTGCGGTGGCAACAGCATGTGTCCCTTAAAATTTTTTTTACGGTCAGCTCGGCAGTAGAGTGTCAAGCTTAAATTTGGGACAGTTTGATAAAGTGAGGTGGCAGCAGCATGGAGTCTGATTCCATTATTCACAGCTCAAGTATTGAGTCGACCCGGCTTGGTTTGAACACTCAAATTTTTTAAGTAAACGATTCCGGCCCCCGGGACACTCAACAAACAGCAGAGCAGCTCGGCAGCAGAGTGTCTCTCTTACATTTTTTGGACGGTCTGCGCAGCAGCAGCATGTCACCCCTATTGTTTTTGAGTGTCAGCAGCAGGCCATCAATGATAATTTTTCATGGGTGTGTCTGATGCCCTCCTTTATGTGTAATAAATGGTGTATTGGAGTGCCTGATCCTTGTAATTTTTGGCAGCCCTTTCCCTTAGTGCATAGGCTTTATGAATGTCGGAGTCCCACAATTATACCACAATGTGAATGAGGCCCTCCTTTATATGATATACCGGTTGTATGGGAGTGCCTTGTAATTTTTGGCAGCACTTGCGCTTAACGTACAAGTAAATCTATGTTTCCCAACAATATTTCCTGTAAAATCGATGTTATCTTGGGTTTTTTGGGGGTATTTTTGTCATTAGTAAAAGTGGCTTAATAGTCGGCCATCATCTTTAATAGCAGCGACTTCTGTGTCCAAGATGCATCCAGACATCCTCCCCATGATCTTCCCTAACTATTTCTGTGGTGTTTCCACCATTTTCTGACGTTTCCCTATGGACCAGACACCCTCCCCTCTGCAGAGCAGGGGGTGCCTGGTCTTCTCCCATTGACTTCCATTATACTCGGGTGCTTGGCCGAGCACTCAAGCACCACCTAGTGTTTGGCCAGAGCACCCAAGCACCCGAACATCGGGGTGCTCGATAATCACTAGTTACCATCTCTACATAGATAATTACTACATGAGTCTACCAGTGTTCCAGTCCCTAACTTCCAGACGTACTGTGGCGTGCGGCACAGTACGCAAAAATCAGAGAGGCCTCCCTAGATCCCTTGTAGGGCAACCACTGAGAAAGGGTGAAAGTAGGGCTCTCCTCAATGAGAACACGTTGGTGGTTAAGTACAAGGACAAGAGGGATGTTCTTGTACTGACCAGTATTCACCCCAAAACCAGCTCCCCTGCCCGTGTACGTGGTACCACTACCACTGTCCCAAAACCAGACTGCATTCTGGATTACAACAAGCATATAGAAAGGGTTGATCTTTCAGATCAAGTTCTGAAGCCCTACAGTGCCACACGAAAAACAAAAGTGTCTTGCAAAAAGCTGGCCATGCACCTCGTACAGGTGGTGCTGTACAATGCATTCGTGCTGTTTAGATCTACAGGCCAGACAAGAACATTCCTACAATTTCAAGAGGTGGTGATAAAGGCCCTTATTCTTCAAAACCAAGCAGAAGAGGCCCCCAGTACTTCTGCAAGTTACAGTGCCCGGGTTGTACCAGGGCAACATTTCCCTGGTGAAGTCCCCCAAACAGCGAGGAAGGAAAGGACCCAAAAACGATGTAGGGTGTGTTCAAAAAGGGGGATTAGGAAGGACACTATTTACCACTGCGAAACCTGCCCTGAAAAACCTGGCCTGTGCATCAAGGATTGTTTCAGAATCTACCACTCATCCATGGAGTATTAATTTCATCCTTGATGTACCCTGTAATTTTATCACTTTATACCTCAAATTGAGTCTGAACAGCTTTCATATGCACTTGTCACCAACCACTACATATTCATTTCTGTAAGACAACTGTTAGGTCAAAAGTACCCTTTTCACCACTTAAAATATTCGTACGGGGGTGCTCTTTCCAAAAGGGTCACTTCTTGGGGTTTTTAGTTTCTAGGGACCTCAGGAAATTTTTAAATGTGACATTTCTGTCTGTTAATGTCTCTTAATTCTGGTCTGCAAAATCCATATTTTGCAGTTTGCCTCTAGAGGTCTTCTGTGCACCCATACAGCAGGCTATGAGCACATATGGGGTGTTTCCTGAATGGGGAGAAAATGGGGAACACATACTGGGGTGCATTTTCTCCTTTAACCCCTTGTGAATATGAAAAATTGGGGTCTGCTAGTAATTTTTCATTTTCACAAATGTGTGCTTTGAAATGCTTTTACAAGTGTTTCTGCCCTCTGTGAGACGCCAGTTTGCAAAAGAGTACCCTTTCTACCACTTAAAATGTTCGTACGGGGGTACTCTTTCCAAAATGGGGTCACTTCTTGGGGTTTTTAATTTCTGGGGACCTCAGGAATTAAAAAGATTAAAAAAATGAATAAAAAAAAAACATGTCTATTAATTCTGGCCTGCAAAATCCATATTTTGCTTTTTGCCTCTAGAGGCCTGCTGTGCGCCCATACAGCAGGCTACAAGCACATATGGGGTGCATTTTATCCAGCCATTTGCTCATGCATTCGTTTGTTTAGCACATGTGGGGTGTTGCCGTGATCATGGGGAAATGGGTAACAAAATGTGGGGTGCATTTTGTCCTATTACCCCTTGTGAAAGTGAAAAATGTATGCCTAAAGCAACTTTTTCTGGAAAAAAATTGTATTTTTTTCATTTTCACAGCCAAGTGTTTCCGAATTCTGTGAAACACCTGATGGGTCACAGTGCTCACTACACACCTTGAAATACTTCTTCAGGGGTGTAGTTTCCGGAATGGGGTTAATTTTAGGGGGTTTCCACTGTAGGGGTATCTCAGGGTGTCTTCATATGCGCCATAGCTCCCAAAAGCCAATCCTGCAAAATTTGTCCTCCAAAACCCCGATGGCGCTCCTCCCGTTTTGAACCCTGCCATGCGCTCATGCATCCGTTTTTGAGTACATGTGAGGTGTAACCGTGATCATGGGGAAATGGGTAACAAAATGTGGGGTGCATTTTGTCCTGTTACCCCTTGTGAAAGTGAAAAATGTGTGCGTAAAGCAACTTTTTCTGGAAAAAATGGTATTTTTTCATTTTCAAGCCAAGTGTTTCCGAATTCTGTGAAATACCTGATGGGTCAAAGTGCTCACTACACACCTTTAAATACTACTTGAGGGGTGTAGTTTCTGGAATGGGGTCACTTTTTGGGGGTTTCCACTGTAGGGCCAGCTCAGGGTGTCTTCATGTGCAACACAGCTCCCAATTATTATTCCAGCTAATTCCGCTCTCCAAAAGCCATATGGTATTCCTTCCACTATGAAGCCTGCTGTGCACCCATACATTAGTTTTTGTGCACATATGGGGTGTTTCTGTAAACTCCAGAATCGGAGTAATATATTTTGAGTTTTGTTTTGCTGTTAACCCTTGATGTGTTTCATGAAAAATGGATTAAAATTTTAAATCTGCTAAAAAAAGTGAAATTTTATTCCAATTTTCCATGAATTCTCATGGAACACATACAGGGTTAACAACGTTAGTAAAATCAGTTTTGAATAGCTTGAAGGGTGTAGTTTCTAAAATGGGGTGATTTATGGGGAGTTTCTACTATATAAGCCCCACAAAGTGACTTCATAACTGAACTGGTCCTTAAAAAAATGGGTTTTGGAAATCTTCTTAAAATTTTAAGATTTGATTCTAAACTTTGAAGCCCTATAACGTCCCAAAAAGCTAAAATGTAATTTTCAAAATGATCCAAACATAAAGTAGACATATGGGGAATGTAAAATAATAACTGTTTTTGGAGGTATTGCTATGTATTTTGAAAGTAGAGAAATTGAAATTTGAAACTTTTTCCAAATTTTTGGTAAATTTGGTATTTTTTTATAAATAAAAATGAAATATTTTGCCACAAATTTACTACTGTCGTGAAGCACAATAGGTGACTAGAAAACAATCTTAGAATGGCCTGGATAAGTAAAAGCGTTCTAAAGTTATTGCCACATAAAGTGACACATGTCAGATTTGCAAAAATCGTCCTGGGATTTAAGGTGAAAAGTGGCTCTGTACTGAAAGGGTTAATGCACAGTGTCTAAATTACAGAAAAAAAAAAACATAATTTTTCTAGTAAAGTTTAATAATCTGTGTACCAAACTTGCGAGTGTTCATTTATAGGAAAGCAGTGACTTTTCATTTATAGGCTTCATAAAAGAGTGGAAAAGAGAGGAGTGGAAAACAAAAGACCCAGACTTCATCATTCGAGAGTCAGAAAGTGGGTAGTAGCATCACTAGTACCACCACCCTTACAGCCAGCATTAGTAGTATGCCACAGTTCTCCCTGGCATCCAATAGGAGCCACATTACAGTGCCTTGCGAAAGTATTCAGCCCCCTGGAACTTTTCAACCTTTTGCAACATTTCAGGCTTCAAACAAAAAGATATAACATTTTAAATTTGTTGGTGAAGAATCAACAACAAGTGGGTCACAATTGTGAAGTGGAACAAAATTTATTGGATCATTTAAACTTTTTTTTTTAATAATTAAACTGAAAAGTGGGGCGTGCAAAATTATTCGGCCCCCTTGCATTAATACTTTGTTGCGCCACCTTTTGCTGTGATTACAGCTGCAAGTCGCTTGGGGTATGTCTCTATCAGTTTTGCACATCTAGAGACTGAAATTCTTGCCAATTTTTCCATGCAAAACAGCTCGAGTTCTTTGAGGTTGGATGGAGAGCATTTGTGAACAGCAGTTTTCAGCTCTTTCCACATATTCTCAATTGGATTACGTTCTGGACTTTGACTTGCCATTCTAAGACATGGATATGTTTATTTTTGAACCATTCCATTGATTTTGCTTTATGTTTGGGATCATTGTCTTGTTGGAAGATAAATCTCCGTCCTAGTCTCAGGTCTTTTGCAGACTCCAACAGGTTTTCATCCAGAATGGTCCTGTATTTGGCTCCATCCATATTCCCATCAATTTTAACCATCTTGCCTGTCCCTGCTGATGAAAAGCAGGCCCAAACCATGATGCTGCCACCACCATGTTTGACAGTGGGGATGGTGTGTTCAGGGTGATGAGCTGTGTTGCTTTTACGCCAAACATATCGTTTTGCATAGTTTCCAAAAAGTTTGATTTTGGTTTCATCTGACCAGAGCACCTACTTCCACATTTTTGGTGTGTCTCCCAGGTGGCTTGTGGCAAACTGTAAAAGAGACTTTTTATGGATATCTTTGAGAAATGGTTTTCTTCTTGACACTCTTCCATAAAGGCTAGATTTGTGAAGTGTTCGACTGATTGTTGTCATATGGACAGACTCTCCCACCTCAGCTGTAGATCTCTGTAGTTCATCCAAAGTGATCATGGGCCTCTTGGCTGCATCTCTGATCAGTCTTCTCCTTGTTTGAGATGAAAGTTTAGAGGGACGGCATGGTTTTGGTAGATTTGCAGTGGTCTGATACTCCTTCTATTTCAATATGATCGCTTGCACAGTGCTCCTTGGGATGTTTAAAGCTTGGGAAATCTTTTGGTATCCAAATCCGGCTTTAAACTTCTCCACAACAGTATCACGGATCTGCCTGGTGCGTTCCTTGGTCTTCATGATGCTCTCTGTGCTTTAAACAGAACCCTGAGATTATCACAGTGCAGATACATTTATACGGAGACTTGATTACACACAGATGGATTCTATTTATCTTCATCAGTCATTTAGGACAACATTGTATCATTCAGAGATCCTCAATGAACTTCTGGAGTGAGTTTTCTGAACTGAAAGTAAATGGACCGAATAATTTTGCACGCCCAACCTCTCAGTTATATTATTACAAAAAAAGTTTAAATGATTCAATACATTTTGTTCCACTTCACAATTGTGACCCACTTGTTGTTGATTCTTCACCAAAAATTTAAAATGTTATATCTTTTTGTTTGAAGCCGGAAATGTGGCAAAAGATTGAAAGGTTCCAGGGGGCCGAATACTTTCGCAAGGCACTGTGTTATTGACAACAAAGTGGATTAGACTATGGACTGGATGGCTAACTCCTCCTCCATAGCAGGATGATGTGATGTCGCTTCTGAGTTTGAATCTGTGCCTTGCAGCAAGATGTCACAGCATTACTCCTACTCCTCCTCTTTGCAACTCCAAAGAAGCCATTCAGTTGCATACTCTCTGTCTTCACTGACCCCTTTGAGCGCCTTAGTTTTCCTAAGAAGAGGCAACACAAACCCATGTGCTATGGAAGATACTCATGTTTATGACTTGTGTGAGCGAAGTCAACATTTTGAATGCCAGGAAGAGAATGCTCAGGTGTATGTGAAGGACCCTATGCATAGCTGTGTTGGTGGTGCTGGTGGTAATGGTGGCACTTGTAGTCACAGTGGTAGTGGTAGGGGCAGTGATGGTGACAATGGCAAAAACAGCAGGGAATTGGAAGGGAGGCCAATAAGCCCATAATAAAATATCACAATGTTATAAAAGTGGCATGAATGGTGAAGATAACATAGTAACATAGTTTATAAAGCCGAAAAATATGTCCATCTAGTTTAGCGTGTTATCTTTTAAGTTGATTTAGAGGAAGGCAAAAAAACTTTAGGGGAAAAAAATTCCTTCCCGACTCGATTAGGCAATCGGAATAACTCCCTGGATCAACGATCCATGTCTAGTAGCTCTAATCTGTAATATTATTACACTCCAGAACTACATCCAGGCCCCTCTTGAACTCTTTTAGCAAACTCACCATCACACCTCCTTAGACCGAGAGTTTCATATTCTCACTGCTCTTACTACAGATGTAGCAGCGCTAGCGATCACAGGAGAATCGCGTGAGTGCAGAACAATATTGTAAATAGAGTACGCATCTGATGATTTGTATGCTATGCTACGCATTGTACGCTGATGCGTATGAATTTGTATGCTAATGCTATGCATTGTACGCTAATACGTACGCATTTGTATGCTAATGCTATGCATTGCATGCTAATGCGTACGCATTTGTATGCTAATGCTATGCATTGCATGCTAATGCACATGCATTTGAATGCTAATGCTACGCATTGTACGCTAATGTGTACAAATTCACCTAATTAACGTACTTTTACTGCGAGTGAAACGAGTGAAAGAGGAGAATTTGTGATTCGTTAGCAACGCTATGGAAAACAGTGATCGCTAGCGCTGCTACATCTTTATCAAGAATCCTCTTCTATGTTTGTGTACAAACCTTCTTTCCTCCAGACGCAGAGGATGTCCCCTCATCACAGTCACAGTCCTGGGGATAAATAGATGATGGGAGAGATCTCTGTACTGACCCTTGATATATTTATACATACTGCAGTTATTCGATCTCCCTTCAGTCGTCTTTTTTCTAAAGTGAATAACCCTATTTTTTTAACTGTTAAAGAAACAGCAGAATCAGCACAATACATGACATCAATATACAGATGATGGACATAGAATATTGTGAAATTACAAAAAGTACAAAATGTAGTAACTGGAACGGTGGTTTAAGGGAAGGAAAGAAAGTGGGGGAGGACATTTCTCAATATATATTATTATGCCTCTTATGAGAATCACTGGCAGAAGTTTCTAAATGTGTTCCGGGGTGTCCATATTGCTTGGAACTATTTTGCCTTCTCAATTCCCATCCTTTAATCTGTTCCATTCTATATATACACTCACCGGCCACTTTATTAGGTACACCATGCTAGTAACGGGTTGGACCCCCTTTTGCCTTCAGAACTGCCTCAATTCTTCGTGGAATAGATTCAACAAGGTGCTGGAAGCATTCCTCAGAGATTTTGGTCCATATTGACATGATGGCATCACACAGTTGCCGCAGATTTGTCGGCTGCACATCCATGATGCGAATCTCCCGTTCCACCACATCCCAAAGATGCTCTATTGGATTGAGATCTGGTGACTGTGGAGGCCATTTGAGTACAGTGAACTCATTGTCATGTTCAAGAAACCAGTCTGAGATGATTCCAGCTTTATGACATGGCGCATTATCCTGCTGAAAGTAGCCATCAGATGTTGGGTACATTGTGGTCATAAAGGGATGGACATGGTCAGCAACAATACTCAGGTAGGCTGTGGCGTTGCAACGATGCTCAATTGGTACCAAGGGGCCCAAAGAGTGCCAAGAAAATATTCCCCACACCATGACACCACCACCACCAGCTTGAACCGTTGATACAAGGCAGGATGGATCCATGCTTTCATGTTGTTGACGCCAAATTCTGACCCTACCATCCGAATGTCGCAGCAGAAATCGAGACTCATCAGACCAGGCAACGTTTTTCCAATCTTCTACTGTCCAATTTCGATGAGCTTGTGCAAATTGTAGCCTCAGTTTCCTGTTCTTAGCTGAAAGGAGTGGCACGCGGTGTGGTCTTCTGCTGCTGTAGCCCATCTGCCTCAAAGTTCGACGTACTGTGCGTTCAGAGATGCTCTTCTACCTACCTTGGTTGTAACGGGTGGCAATTTGAGTCACTGTTGCCTTTCTATCAGCTCGAACCAGTCTGCCCATTCTCCTCTGACCTCTGGCATCAACAAGGCATTTCCGCCCACAGAACTGCCGCTCACTGGATGTTTTTTCTTTTTCGGACCATTCTCTGTAAACCCTAGAGATGGTTGTGCGTGAAAATCCCAGTAGATCAGCAGTTTCTGAAATACTCAGACCAGCCCTTCTGGCACCAACAACCATGCCACGTTCAAAGGCACTCAAATCACCTTTCTTCCCCATACTGATGCTCGGTTTGAACTGCAGGAGATTGTCTTGACCATGTCTACATGCCTAAATGCACTGAGTTGCCGCCATGTGATTGGCTGATTAGAAATTAAGTGTTAACGAGCAGTTGGACAGGTGTACCTAATAAAGTGGCCGGTGAGTGTACACTATCACACCTTATCAGCCACTGCGAGTATGTTGGGGCATCCATAGATTTCCATTTGGTAGCTACCAAAGTCCTGGCAGTGGCCAGCAGAAGTGAAAACAATGTCCTCATTTGTCTGGTACATTTAATATCTCCTAGGAGACCTAGTAAACAACATTTTGCAGGAGGTGTTATTTTGACCTTATTTATATTAGTGAGTGTTGCACATATCTGTCACCAGTAGGTTATTATATCAGGGCATTGCCACCATATGTGTAGGAATGTGCATGTTGCATTCTTGCATCTCAAACAAACAGGGTCACACTCTGGGAAGAGAATATGATGTTTATGTGGTGTGTAATACCATCTAGTGATTATCTTGTAAACATTTTCCTGCAACTTTATACGTACAGCGTGATACCTTCAGCTCAGAGGAAAGGAGGTATGCTATTTCTTTGGCTGAAAATGGGGTGCCTAGGTCTTTCTCTAATTGTTGAATAAAATCATGTGTCTCGGGTCTGATCTGGGAAACCAAGCTGGTATTTATCACAGCAATTTTTGGTATTGTATTAGATAGAGCCATTGTTTCAAACTGCGTTTTAGAACTATGGGGCAAGGGGTTCCTTTTCCCTCCATGACATTTAAGATGAATTTTATCTAGAAAAGTAAGTTGGTGTAGTCTGGGACGAGATTCCCAGTCTTCCCGAAGGGACCCCGTTGGACCCAATAGATCTACTAATGGCAATGATATCTGTGAGCCCTCCTCAGACAACGTAGAGCTACAGGCTGGGAAAGAGTTCCATAGGACATCTCCCACCTGTATGCCAAATCTTAATGGTAGTCCTTGTCATATTGTTCAGCGAGTTGGCATAGTGGGTCATATCTTTTGGTGGGGAGAACAGATAAGCTCATAGGGGTGGTTTCGTCTCTCCCACCTCTGCATGTATGTACAATCTATCCTCCGTGGATCTGAGCCAAGCCAAACATCTCATTCAATGTACTGTACTGTAATAAAGTGTCAGATCTGGGAGGCCCAGGCCTTCTGATCTGTTGTGGCTTGAATAACACTAGTTTTGATAAACTTTCAGGGTACTGTAGTCCACCCATTCTAGTTATTACTTTAGTTGCCCTCATCTGACCCCTCTCCAGTTCTGCTATGTCTACCTTGTTCACAGCAGCCTAGAACTGTACACAGTAATCCATGTGTGGTCTGACTAGTAATTTGTAAAGTGTCAGGACTACGTTCCTCTCATGGGCATCAATGCCCCTTTGATGCAACCCATTATCTTATCTATAATGATGCTGATGATTTTGTGTTGGACAGGACCTCGGAGCTGGATTGTAGAGGAGAAGGTATCATAAGAGGAGGAGGGTAGTGGCTGAAGTGGCATCAATAAAGAGTAGAGGCAACATATGGCCAGAACCTCCCAAAAACGCCCAGGGCCAGATCTGCTTCTATTATGGTCAGCTCAGGTGATGCTAATGATACCATGGGCACAGGCTTAAAATGTGCCAGACCTAAGCCAAGCTCAGCAGCTGTTAGATCTATGCGGAATGTGCAAGTTTCTCTACTTCTGGCAGTTTTTTCCACAGTGTCGGAAGACAAAAGCATTATGCAAGATCTTCAGGCTGAAAATAAGCACTGGGCATGCAAACACAAACATATGCACCATGGCTCTATTGCAGCACATGATGTCGCATCACCAGTTACTGTGGGAAAATAGAAATGACCACCTGCTTCTCCTGGTCTCCTTTACAGAAGCCAGGCTGCATCCATATCCAGTACAGTGTATTTGTCATCATCATTATCATTTATAACTTCTCCTGCTCCCAATCCTATTCCTACTCCATTCCATCGCTAGGTATGGATAAGAGAATGTGTGACCAGGAAACACCTCTACATGCCTAGGAGTCTTAACTCCCACATGGTCAAGATGCTGGTGGTGCAGTCGCTGCTGTATCACTTAGAGAATTCTGCTGGTGATGGTGTGTGTTCAACCTTGCTGAAAGATATCTAGACAATATTATTTCTCTAAAAAAGACATCTCTTCCTTGTACTGTCATGCAGCAAGGTGCACGCAAAGGTTGAGCAGTTGATCCGGGCCGGGACAGTACATGTCTTTCATGCCCCACTGGGTCAATGTTTTTCATGGCAGTGGCAAGGCAGCACCGTGTCAACAAAATTAACTCATATACCTGAATTAAGGCGATACACTGTATTATAGTCTGGGGCCAGACCCACAAACAGCCCATAAATATATTAACACCAAAAGAAAACCCCCAATACATATATTATCAAAAATATATATATATATTTAAAATATAGATATATATATAAAAATATATCATTAAAAAGTACAAAGAATTTGTTATTACATAAATCCAATAGTGGTCAGACCATATCCATGGTAATTAACTACGCAGATACACCAGAGAGGGGTACATGACAACTAATTACTAAAATGGAAGATAGAGGAAAACTCAAATGGTCACAAAAAATAAAGTGCTAGTGCATAATTAAAGTGCCATATAACTATAAAAGTCAACAACAAGCTCCCTCATTGTAAGAACCATCATCTACCATAAGTCAAAAAAACATTATACCCGACCGTGGTCACTGCTTTCCCAACGCGCGTTTCGCTTCACGCTTCTTCAGGAGGTATTGTTAGTAACCACACATTGAACTATTTATATCCACCTAAAAGGTCCAACCTACAACACCTGGGAACCAACCCATAATGCCGACCGGCAGCACTCCCATTGCTCCGGAAGTGCAAGTACCGGAAGTAACATGTGACCCACATATAATTAAAACATGTCCAATAAAGAATCATAATATAAATAGAAACGACCGTCTACAGATTCGCCATACTAACTGTCCAGACCAGCTAAGTAAAACCAATTATTATGGCCCATATGGAAGATCCATGAAGCGCCGGAAATAACGTACCGGAAGTACATGTGTTCCACCCCGGAACGCAACGGACTTCAAGGCGCCAATTCGTAGTACCACACTACATTTATCGATGCGTTTCAAATTGGAACGCATCAGAGTTAAACATACGTAGGGGTAAATATCATACTTATATGTGTGAGACTACGAAAATCTTAGTAGGACAGCAACCGGATTTCCAGTCATGCGTTTCACACTGGAACACAGATCGTCAAATCCTATGGAAATATTTCGGCAATGCCTAAGCATCCACTGTGAATATACAAAAATTAGTACAAATAGTGGTGGAAAAAATGTACAATATAAAATAATATCCACCGTGGGTTAATAAACATGTTATTAAAATTCATAATATACATCAGTTCAAAATATGCAATCAAACAACAGTGATTATATAATGTATATAAAATTAAGTAGATGAAAAGTGCGCAAGTGTACCCGGTGATAGTGAAAGTTCCAAATTATTATCCCCCCGTGATACAAAAACACACACAAACAAACCCAAGCAAAAATACATAAGAAAAAAAAATATGCAAAAAGGATTATATAAAAAAGTACACAAATTATTAGCATGATTATTAGTGCTATACATATCACCCTCAAAAATATTAACACAATTAAAAATTCATGATTAGTAGTGCTATACATACCCTTTTAAAGAATAATAACACAATTAAGACTTTGATCAGTGCAGCGCAGAATAATATCTCCAATATTTCAATGTCCACATAAATCCTTTCAATCATCCAATAGAGCCTCATGGTTAGTCTCAAATCCAATAAGTCTTCTATACCCCCCTCCACAGTCCACACGTTAATGTCAACAAAAACATGCATATTATTCAACTAATTGGTTAGGCCAAGGAACACGATAGACCATTGTTGATCTGTCATCTGGCACCCGATTCTAGATGCTTAAGGCAAATCCACATATATGTTAGAACCACATCTTCTCCCTCATCAAATGGGATGTCTTCACCCACACGACATCCGGAGCAATTGCACACCCGAATATTAATGCCACTAGGAAATAAACAAAAAATTATAAAAAATAACCAAACATAAATAAAAAGGCAGGTATAACCTAAAATACCAAATATTAAAATCAACATAAATTACCATAGATAACTACCATAGATCCGCAAGACGCAGTCTTCAACCCATCCACCTATAAAAACGGAACAAAGCTTAGGCTCTCATTTAAGCCTTGTGGAGTGACTGTGTTCAATTTCACAATCCATCGTACTTCCTTCTGGGCCAAGAGTTGTTTCCACTTGCCCCCCTGATGCCAAGAACAACTTTATCAATCCCCTTTACCTTGAAAAGGGCTCCGTTGCAATCATAATACTGTTTGAAATGTCGTGGGATTGTTTTCAAGTTGTTCAGATCATCTTCATCCTTTGCCGCATAAATACCGAGAACATGTTCTCTGATTCGCCTCTTGAACTCTCTTGTGGTCAGTCCTACGTACAATAGGTTGCAAGGACAACTTGGTAAATAAATCACTCCAATAGTGTTGCATAATATTGATTGTGTAATGGTGTATTCATTCTTGTTGCCTGAATCCGAAAATGTTGTTACTCTCACCAAATTTGGGCATGCCACACACCTACCACATGCTCGACAACCCCATTTTGGGCCCCTTGAACCAAAGGCCCGTTCGGGTTTTAAACCACTGTAGTGGCTCTTAGTCAACAAGTCCTTCAGGCTCTTTTCCCTTCTGAACGTAATAGATGGTGAGGAAGATAAATAACATCTAAGGGAGTCATCAGAACGCAACACCTTCCAATACTTTGTAAGGGTCCGTCTGATGTCCCCGTGTCCCTGATTGTAAGTAGTAATGAATCTTACCATTTCATTGTTCGTCTGTACTCTGTCTTTCCTTGATGAATAAATGAGTTGGTTTCGATTCGACCTCTTGGCTCTCCCATACCCCTGTCTTATAGATCGTTCATCATAGCCTCTATTCCGAAACCGATCTTTCAGATCATTCGCTTGTGTTTCAAAATCTGTATTCCTTGAACAGATTCTTTTCGCCCAGAGGAATTGTCCCACCGGGATACTTGAAATTAATTTGCGGGGATGTGAAGAGGTCGCATGCAATAAACTATTGACTGAAGTTTCTTTTCTAAATAAGTTCGTCTGTATAAGACCCTTTTCATCGACTTTTAATGTGAGGTCCAAAAAATCCATCCTAGTTTTAACCATCCTGTACGTTAATTTGATGTTCATATTGTTATTGTTTAAAATGTCCATGAAATACTCAAGCTCATCTGCAGTCCTCAAACAATGAGAATGTCGTCAATAAAGCGGCACCATAATTTGACCCGCTCAATTAACTGTACCGGTTCGGTATGAAAGATCCTCCTCTCCCACAGCCCCAGGAACAAATTAGCATATGAGGGCACATAAGACGCCCCCATAGCTGTCCCCTGGAGCTGTAGGTAGAAGGAGTCCTTGAAAACAAAGAAATTGTGTTCCAAAGCAAACTTTAATAGTTTCAAAATCAAGTCACCGAATTCTCCATTCCATTCAGATGCTGCAATAAAATGTTGGGCCGCCAATAGGCCATCTTCATGTCGTATTGAGGTATAAAGCGATTCAACATTGCACGTCACCAACAATGTATCAGATTCAAGTGTGATCCCACCTACTTTCTTTAAGACATCACCGGTCCTTAAGGTGAGAAGGAAGATTACTGACTAGCGGTCTTAGTACATGGTCCACCAGCTTACATATTGGTTCAAAGGGACCATTCATCCCTGACACAATAGGACGCCCTGGTGGTATTTTGTTGTTTTTATGCACTTTAGGTAATAAATAGAAAGTGGGAATAGTTGGGTCATCCACAATCAAACATTGCATTTCTTTCTCAGTAATTGTTCCTTGACTCACCGCCTCTAACAGAATCCCTTGCAAAGATCTTTGGAATTCATGTAGTGGATTAAACATTAATTTTTGATAGCAGTGCTGTAGTTGACGAAAAGCTTCCTTTTCGTACATCCCCGTTGGCCACACCACCACATTCCCTCCCTTGTCAGCAGCTTTAATCACAATGCCCTCCAAATCCTTTAATTCTTGTATGGATTTTTGCTGTTCCTTAGTAAGGTTGCTTTCATGCAACCTACCTGAGATCTTCCCAAGATCCTTAGTCACTAGTTTGACAAAAATGTCAACATTAGGGCAAATAGACAAGGGAGGGAATTTCCTGGATCTCGGCATTAAGTGCCGTGGGAACTTACTTGTTTGCGTTTCAATCTGTTCATCCAACAGCTGTTGTAAGGTTTTTAAAGCTTCTTCCATACGAGAATTAAAGGATTTGGAGGGCGTTGTGATTAAAGCTGCTGACAAGGGAGGGAATGTGGTGGAGGAAACGTAATATATATTTTTTTCAAAAAATTTTAATTTTTTTTAAAAATGAAAGCACATGGAGCCTTCACTCCCTGAACTTTCTGTTGATACATAACAGGTAGTATTTAGTGTTAGGTCCCGTCTTACAGAGATCGCCTTGACGTTTGGCAGACGGGCTCAGATAATTTTGTACAAAATGTATTTGCTAAGAATCTCAATTTCATCTAAAAAATTAAAAAAAAAATAAATAAAACATTTCAATTTTTTTTTACATTTTTTCAAATAAGCGTAGCCATAACACCAGAATACCTTCTACTACTATGGCATTGTTGTACTTGATTTGCTTTGCAGGGTGCTGTTTCATTGTATCTTTTTTCCTTTGTGTATTTAGCCATAGCAACGTGCATCTGCTCATTTGGTGGTGCTGACTGACCCCCTTTTTCTTTAAAATTTGCATTGGAGGTGTGGCTACTCCATTCAGTCGTACACTTCTGACCAGCCTGTCTGCTCCAAAGTCTGATTTTAATTAGTGTAAGTATAAAGCTGTGCTTGCATGTTGGTATCTGCATTCAATGGAAGCCATTGTGGCATTGAAGTGAAAGCACATAGAGCCTTCACTCCCTGAACTTTCTGTTGATACATAACAGGTAGTATTTAGTGTTAGGTCCCATCTTACAGAGATCGCCTTGACGTTTGGTAGACGGGCTCAGATAATTTTGTACAAAATGTATTTGCCAAGAATCTCAATTTCATATAAAAAAAATTAAAAAAAAAATTCAATTTTTTTTAACACTTTTTCAAATAAGCGTAGCATTAACACCAGAATACCTTCTACTACTATGGCATTGTTGTACTTGATTTGCTTTGCAGGGTGCTGTTGCATTGTATCTTTTTTCCTGAGGCAGATGAATAGATCGGCCCTTGCTTATGGTGCCACATCATGCAACTGCTGTTGTTAGCTTGCCTTCCATCATGTTTAGTAATGTGTGGCTGCTGCCATCATTGGTTTTGCTCCCTGTTACTAATCCCCCAAATGCCACTTCAATTACCCCTACTGCCATTACCATCATCACTACACAGCCACTCTTTCTTTGACAATTAATACTTAATACTGTATGTATAAATTGCTGCAGGAATTCTGGTTAATGCTTCATTTTTGGATGCTTTTGCAAAACAAAACACTGTTGTTTACAAAATTAAAATGTTCATGTTTATAAACAGGGACAGGGATCTAGACCCATTACCTCCTCAGTGACCACCAATACGCCTTTTTACTGATGTAAACAAAAAGGGTTTAGGCTAGACGGCTGGCTTTAATCAATGATTATATATACACAAAATGGTGCATTAAAAACTATAACTTGTCCTGCAAAGATTAAGCTCTCAGGTACAATGATGAAAAAATAAAAAAAAAAATGTATAGCACTTGGAAAGCAATGATGACAAAATATGCATGTTCACAGGATAATTTGGACACTTGGTCCTGACAAGTCATTGTCTTTTTTCCCATTACACCGTGTTTAAAGTTTAAACATCATCTGCCCCCATTATGGGACAATTTTGGAGGCTTTCTAGTATGAAAAAGCATAACTCATGACATTGTGCGGTGTGTTTTTAAATGCATTGTTTGTTAATACCATCTGCCATGAGTTTACTTAAAACTATGTATGTCAGTGTCATTTAGAGATTATTTGTTATTGTTGTCATTGCATTCAAGAGCTTAAAAGGGGGGAGGAGAGGAAAAGCAAACATTTGTAAAAAAAATAAAATAAAAAAAATAAATAACGAAAATATATTTAAAAAAAAAATCTTCAAAAACTTCAGAGTGCCTTATGTCAATTTTCAGGCCAATTAGAGCATATTTGATATGTGTAAAATCAATTCGGTCACAAATCATTTTTAAAAAAAATTTAGATGAATCAGACCCAAAACAAATTTGAAGAAATTTGCTGATTTCTAAAGAAAATGATGAACTGTGTAACAACTGTATACCAACTTGTATGAATTAGTTGCATACAATTGACATCTGTATCCATGTTTTTCTTGCATAATGTGCAAACATATATACCTAGGACATATTTTTGGCATCTGACTTGTATATGCCTATGAATATTGTTCAGTGAATATAGTGAATACACTATCAACTTTATAACAAAAGTGGTGGGAATAGCACCTTAAATTGTCTATAAGTACTAGGAATAAGGACAGTCATTTATCTACATCTAAATAAGCCTACATTAGTCTTATTTAGGTGTAGAAAATGGTGGCCCTTCGCCATCCACAATTGTATACCTGGAGTGAGCAGGGAAGGGGCCTCTTCATAACTCAGGGGGAACCACCACCAGAGATGGGGCTTTATTAAAGGGGTTTTCCGAGTTATATATATTGATGACCTATCCTCAGGATAGGTCATCAATATCAGATCGGCGGGGGTCCGACACCCGGCACCCCCGCCGATCAGCTGTTTGAAGAGGATGTGCGCGCCGTATCAGCACTGCCTCCTCTTCACTGTTTACATTCTGGCCGACACGGGGGTAGTGGTGAGTAGGTGTAATTACACCTCACCGCCCCATTCATTTCTATGGGAAGAATTGCTTCCATAGACTTGTATGGAAGCGATTCTTCCCATAGAAATTAATGGGGTGCTTAGGTGTAATTACACCTACTCACCACTACCCCCATTGCAGCCAGCATGTAAACAGCGAAGAGGAGGCAGCGCTGATACGGCACGTGCCTCCTCTTCAAACAGCTGATCGGCGGGTGTGCCGGGTGTCGGAGCCCCGCCGATCTGATATTGATGACCTATCCTCAGGATAGCTCATCAATATATATATAATTCGGAAAACCCCGTTAAGACCAGCGTCTAAAACACTGGTCTTAATATATGTGCCCCAATACATGCTAATCAGATTGCTAATTATATAAAACCAAATATTTAGCACAACCCACTAAAGAGATATAGTCTCTTATAAGTATGTATATTCCAATTCAAATATGCGCACCTCTGCTGAATAAACAGCAATGGTATAGATTTTCTCAAGCCAATCAATGGCATGCACGTGCAATCTGTAAACTATCAAATTTATGTATATCTAAAGAATCAAATACACACCCAAAATAACATGGACTCAAGGATTTACAGAATACAAATGTTGCACAATATTTCATTAGTCTACTATTAGGAAACATATAAGGGGTAGGTCAAACAATTCTAGCAGTGAGGAAAGAGGAAACTGACCTGACATTCCCTTGGCAAAAGTCCTTTAGTATAAGTCTTACGTTCCTCTCCATCTTGATTATATGAGCCAGAAATCCAGAACTTTTTGTACCTTTTCTGAACAATGATGTTAAAAATAAGGGGATGAACTATGGAAATACCTCTGCCAGTAGTGACACCCGGGCCAGCTGCATTCCATATATGTGGTTTGGAGCAGTACACATATTAGATCTAGTGGCTTCACCAATTTGGCTCATGTGTCCACAGGGGCAATACTGCACATCATTTGTACCCTTTTAGCCCACTTGGGTGTGCTTTTCATTCTTTAGGTAGACATAAACATGGTAGTTCTATTAGATTTTGTAATAAAATTGTTTTTTCCTAGCTGACATATTCCATTTATATATATATATATATATATATATATATATATATATATATATATATATATATATATATATTGGGCACTAGATCTTGCTTATTACAGATTAATACCTTATACATAAAATAATTACACTTGCTATTGCTTATTGCAGCTGAGGAATCTGAGTGCAAGCGAGCAGCATTAGCTGTGCACATTTTTCTGTATTACGTTACCAAAATAATTAATTGCACCACCTGTTCAGAGATTTAAGTAAGATGATTTCCTTTGGGAGTCTTGATCGGCATGATCGCTGCAATGACTATGTAAAACTAAATACAGCAGAAACACAGTAAATCAATTGAAAATTGGACATATATTTTAGTTGTTAGCGGCAATCACCTTCTGACATAACAAATCACACAAAAAATATGTTCATGCTGTTTGGTTTTTTTTGTGTTTTTTTTTTTTTTTATTGTTCCAGGACATGGTTTTATTAAAAATTATATTGAAATATCCAAAGGATATTTCAGTGTAAAACCTTAGAAACATAGAAGATTGATGGCAGAAAAAGACCACCTGGTCCATCTAGTCTGCCCTTTTATTATCCTTTTATTGTTATCTTAGAATAGATACATGTTTATACCAGGCATATTTAAATTCAGTTACTGTGGATGTATTAACCACCTCTGCTGGAAGTTTGTTCCAAGCTTCTACTACTCTTTCAGTGAAATAATATTTTCTAATGTTGTTCTTGATTTTTCCGCCAACTAACCTCAGATTGTGCCCCCTTGTTCTTGTGTTCTGTTTCTTATTAATAACCCTTCCCTCCTGAACTTTATTCAGTCCTTTAAAGGGGTATTCTCATTTTAGACAATGGGGGCATATCGCTAGGATATGCCCCCATTGTCTTATAGGTGCGGGTCCCGTCGGAGCGCTGCGCCTGGAGGACCCCAGGTTTCCGGGGGTCCGGCCACCACCAGGCGCAGCTCCCCGCGCCGCTCACAGAAATGAATGGGAGCCGGGCCGTGCATGCGCGGTGCGCTCCCATTTATTTCTATGGAGCCGACGGAAGTAGCCGAGCCAGCGCTCGGCTATTTTCGGTGGCCCCATAGAAATGAATGGAGGGCGGCTGCGCATGCGCAGTGCGCCCTCATTCACTTCGGGGGCTCCGTTCTGGAAATAGGTGCGGGTCCCAGCGGTGGGACCCGCACCTATAAGACAATGGGGGCATATCCTAGCGATATGCCCCCATTGTCTAAAATGAGAATAACCCTTTAACATATTTGAAGATTTCAATCATGTCCCCCCTTTCTCTTCCTTCCTCCAGACTATACATATTAAGAACTCTGAGTCTTTCTTGATAAGTTCTATGCTTTAGACCTTCCACCATTTTTGTACCTCTTCTTTGGACCCGTTCTATTTTAGCAATATCCTTTTGCAGGTGAGGTCTCTAGAATTGAACACAGTATTCCAGATGTGGTCTCACTAGAGCTCTATACAGAGGGATCACAATCTCCCTCTTTCTGCTTGTTATACCTCTAGCTATGCAGCCAAGCATACGATTTGCTTTCCCTACTGCCTGGCTGCATTGGTTACTCATTTTGAGGCTGTCAGAGATGACTACTCCCAAATCCTTCTCTTCTGAGGTCTTTGTTAGCACAGAACTGCCAATACGATACTCAGATAGAGGGTTTCTTCTCCCCAAGTGCATTATTTTACATTTGGAAACATTGAACTGCAGTTTCCATTGTTTTGACCTCTTATCTAATAAAGATAAATCATTCTCCATATTACCGACACCTCCTGGAACATCAACCCTATTACACACTTTTGTGTCATCAGCAAACAAGCAAACCTTCCCTACCAAGCCGTCCCTTATGTCACTAACAAACATGTTAAACAGAGCAGGACCCAGAACAGATCCTTGTGGCACCCCACTTGTAACTAGCCTCTGCTCAGAAAACACTCCATTAACAACAACCCTCTGGTATCTGTCCTTCAGCCAACTGCAGATCCACTGAACTATCCAGGGGTTAAGTCCAATTTTTGATAACTTCTCTATCATCTCTTTATGGGGAACCGTATCAAAAGCTTTACTGAAATCCAGGTAGGCGATATCCACAGCACCACCTTCATCCAGCACTTTAGTTACATAGTCAAAGAAATCAATGAGATTAGTCTGACATGATCGGCCCTCAGTAAAGCCATGCTGGTTTGGGTCCATCAAGTTGTTAGTTGCTAGGTGGTCAATTATCTTCTTTTTTAGAAGAGTCTCCATCATTTTTACCACTACAGATGTCAAGCTAACTGGCCTATAGTTACTAGCTTCTTCTCTACTACCCTTCTTGTGAATGGGTACAACATTGGCCATTCTCCAATCATCAGGAACTGATTATACAGATCAGTCAGGGGGCCAACAATCACAGATCGGAGTTCTTTAAGAACTCTGGGGTGGATGTCATCTGGACCCATTGCCTTATTTAACTTTAGCCGGACAAGTTCCTCTAGAACATCGGCCTCTGAAAACACTGGGGCTGAAACCTTACAACTAGAGGCAATGCTATGTCCAGCCATGTTCTGATTATGAAAGTCGCCATCTGAAAAAACTGAGCAGAAGTAATTATTCAGATGGTCAGCGACCGTCTTATCCCCATCTGTATACAGATTTTTTCCATTGCCAAGTTTTGTAATGCCGCAGTTTTTCTTCTTCCTGTCACTAATATATCTGAAGAAGGTTTTATTACCCTCCTTAACAGATTTGGCCATTTATTCTTCCTTTGAAGCTTTAGCAGCATTAATAATCTGTTTTGTCTTCTTCTGTATAATTTTATACACTTCTCTGTCTGCTACCTTCACAACTTTATTTAAAAAAGGATGTATAACAGAAAAGCTCAAACTTTTAATACTATAGGGTTAATGTATTATACTGAAGTACGCCTATATTAGTCATATTTCAGGAGCAGATAGCAGCAAAATGGTTAGTTGAGCCGTTATATGTGACTTTGCCCCTCTCACACCAGTTCTAAAATTGTGGACTTGGCGTCAGCGGGGAAGGGGACAGGATAGGAAGCCCGTCTCATTCACCATTTTCTACGCCTGTTTTAGAAGTAGAAAATGGTCTAAATGTAAGATAGCTCGGAAGCTGGCTTACATGTAGAACTGGCGCACAATGCGCCAAAGTTATGGAGAAGCCTACACTTCTTCATGTCTTCAGCAGATCCACCGCCAGATATAGGGGTTATTAAGAAATAATAAATGTGCCCCATGTGTCCTTTTTTTTGAATAAAGTCATTATATATATATATATATATATATATATATATATATATATAACATTCTTGCCAATCCATGCATTAGGGAAATATAGGGGAACATTTATCATCCTTTGTAAGCCAGAAAACTGTCATTAAAAAGATGAAAAGTTTGCTCGACTTTTAGGGGGTTCTCAGCCCTGCTCAACACTCTTCCAAAAAGTGGTAGAGTAAGACCGGAAATGGGCAGTGTGAGGCCAGTCATAACCATCCCAGCACATTTATCATAAAGTAAGTCAGTAAACTGATATACTTGTAGATTATACCTAAATCTGCCTCAGCACCCTTGCTGGTAAATATTTCAGTTCTGGTGCAAGGACCTGCATAGATGTGCCACTATTACTGAAGAGGCCTCTCCATAATTGTGGCGCACCTGATGTCAACAGGTAGTATAAAGTTGGCATTTAAAATGCCAAGCTAAATAATGGTCCATCAAAGGACCAAAGAAACTGGTGAGCTGATTTCCTCTTACTAATAGGCTTTAATTAGATGAAACGCTTTTATTTAAAAAAATGTATCTGCAATTTAAAGAAGTATTCAAGGCAAAACTTACAATACGTTAAGCCAGAGCAGAGCTTGAGGGGGTGGTGCAAGGGCCTGTACTAGACATAACTGTTTTGACTAGACTGTTCAATTAAAATGTAAAATTGTGTTTATCGACAGTGAATCTGATGAAGTCATCTAAAGCATTTTGAAACAAGAATAAAATGTGATAACATTACATATTTGCTTCCATTGTAAAAAAAACAGCAATAGCAAAGACCAAGGAAAATGGTTATTGTGCTTTGGTTAGGGTAATACAGCACATCATGCAGTTTTTGACATCAAAAATATTATGACTAGTGTTGACCAAATCAAAGTCAAACTTTAATCCGAATTTCAGAAAAAATTTGATTCCACACGAAGCCAAATTTTCTCTCGCTCCATGGTAACAAATCCATTTTCCCTGAAATGCCGGTTAAAAAAAAATACACACTCACCTATTTGTGAGCGAAGAGGCCGTTACAGCCATCTTAATTTCAGAAACCACACAAAATCTCAGTGGTGACATCATCACATCACAGCGCAAGATTTTGCTTAGTGTCTTCAATTAAGGTGGCTGCAACAGCCTCTACACAAGCAAATAGAAAAGGGCTCTTTCACACAAGCGTGTTCCTTGTGGGAATCACGCTCCATGTGAGAGAGGGATTGTGCAGTCTAGATTTACAGAAGCACATGGCATTATCATGATTGATACTGCAGTGTGCCGCTGCCTGACCTTTCTGTAACATATTCATACTGACAGTTTTATCTCAGTATGATTCTGTTAGGCCCCTTTCACACGAGTTTTCCGTGCGGGTGCAATGCGTGACATGAACGCATAGCACCTGCACTGAATCCTGACCCATTTATTTCAATGGGTCTGTGTACATGAGTGTTTTTTTTTTCATGCATCAGTTCTGCGTCGCGTGAAAAACGCAGCATGTTCTATATTCTGCGTTTTTCACGCAGCCCTGGACCCATAGAAGTGAATGGGGCTTCAGTGAAAAACGCATTGCATCCTGAAGCAAGTGCGGATGCAATGTGTTTTTCACCGATGGTTGCTAAGAGATGTTGTTTGTAAACATTCAGTTTTTTATCACGTGCGTGAAAAACGCATCAAAATGCATTGCACCGAGGCAGAAAAAACTGAACAACTGGACGCAATCGCAGACAAAACTGACTGAACTTGCTTGCAAAATGGTGCGAGTTTTCCTGAATGCACCCTGAACGCATCCAGACCTAATCCGTCACGCTCGTGTGAAAGGGGCCTTACAAAAAGGTCAGGCAGAGGCCAACAGCATTATCCATCATGATAATGCCATGCGTTTCTGTTGTCCAGAGTGCACAATCCCTCTCTCACATGGACCGTGATTCCCGCAAAGGACACAATTGTGTGAAAGAGCCCTAACCCCTGAAATGCCTAAATGGTAGCCTCAGATGCTGCAATCAGTGATGAACGCACATTTCATATATGCTGCTTTTGTGTTTTTTTGGCTTGGAAATAAACCTTTAAAGTCTGTGGAGGGCTTTCAAAATATTAATGCACCCATTTGTTATTGTATTAAGAATCAAGAATAAAAGATCTTAAAGGATTTGTCCAGCAACATTAAAAGTATTTGAATGTTTTTCTAATGTACATTAAATCAAACTTCTTTGATTCTCTAAACTATACATATGGTCCAATATCAGATATGCATAGTCCCGGAAGTTGTGGTGCTGCTGGGTTAGCAATGACTTTCCAATACAGAAGAGAGCTTCCTCTCCCTCTCTCTGTGTGTCCATGACACGACTGGGGCACGGCCTGTCTGGCTCAGTTCATTAGCTTCTCTGGAACGGCTGATGCAGAGAAATAGGCTGGCTTAGCTAATGAACCGAGCTAGAAAGCTAGCCCCTTTATCATGTTACAGACACATAAAGGAGGGATTTCTCTACTCATGTCAGAATGTTATCTCAAACCCAGCAGAAGCTCCACCTCTGGGACCATGCAAATCCTGAAATTGATATTAAAGAATATTAGTAAGTTTCATTAATTTGCATTTGCAAGTCACTCTATGGCATGTTATCTGGTTGCACAACCTCATCAATACAAAATAATGCTTTACTGACAATTACTAATTTCACATAAATACAGATGCAAATATGGAGGCTATATGATCCATAATTATGGAAATTTTACTGCTATAAATTCTGCATGCTAAGGACTCATACACATGGCTGTTGTCAGGGCGTGCCTGTATTGCAGCCTGCAAACAGTGGGTTCGGAATAAACGTGCACCAGAGTGCTACGGAGTGCTCCCGTGGGTTTTCTGTCCGTGCATGCACTACTTTTTTGTGGTGCGGACTGTCGTGGAGCCCATTCAAGTGAATAGGTCCGCGTTCGCAGGCGGTGGGCACACGGTCAGTACCCATGCATTGCATACCACAATTTGCAGTCCGCAGCAGGGGCTCGGCTGGCACGTGTTTATGTGTCTGAGGCCTAAGGCTGGGTTCCTATGTAACTGATTAGCTGAAGATTTTCTGAAGCAGAAAATCTGCAGTATTTCTGCTTCTAATCTACAGCAGAAAAAAGCCACCAAATGGTGTGTGCACACGCTTTGGATTTTGTCGCAGGAAAAGCTGCACAATAGAGACAGTTTCATTCTTTGCATAGGAAAGGGTGAAATCTGCTGGATAAATTGACATGCTGCAGATTTCAAATCTGCAACACCGCAGCTTTTCTGCTGCGTTTTTTTAGCATGTGGAATTCTGAAATTCTCAGCTGTTTTGCTGGTATTGTACAACACTGCAGATTTACTGCACAAAAATCAACAACAAATCCACAGCTAATCAGAAGAGCAAAGTTTAGAAAATTTGATTTTGCAGCTTCTCCAAAGTTCGCCAATAAATTTGATTCATTACGAGAAGAAGTAAAGCCAGCAAAAGAGGAGGTATGGTCATCACTGGCCCCACTAAAGGGTGCAGACTGGATGGTATTGGTTGGCACGCTAGCACTGGAATAATGGCTTATTGGTATTAAATTCCATATCTTAGTTTACAGTTGATATAGGAAGAAGTAAATGTAGGAATAAATAAATAAAACTGATGTTGAATAAGTCTCCCTGCACTCCACTCTCCAATAGTTTTCTATTAATCGTTCTCAGCAATACTGTCCCTAGTGCATGAGCACTCGCCACGTCTTTCCCTATGCTTAGCTCACACGACAGTGGCTGAGACCGCTCGGGATAAAGGATTGACTAGCATTATGGGTGATCTAGCATCCCCCAACCTATCTCCTCTACACAGAGTTTTGCTTTGTAACACTTGCAGCCACCATTTTAGGAAAATCTGATTAGTTACCAATAAATTCAGATTTGTTGTGAATCAAACTTCCGGAATCAAATTCCGCATTGAAAGCTTTACTTTGCTCAATGCTTCTAATCTGTCATGTGTGAACCCAGCCTTAGGTCTCCTGCACATGACCGTTGTTGTTTTGTGGTCCGTATTCCGCATTTTGTGGTACGGAACAGTCAAAAACAAAAGTCAAAAAACTGTCAAAAAACAGTTTCGTTTTTGAAGTGAATGGTTCCTTATATGGGCCGAAAAAAAAAAAACCATAACGAACACGGAAAAAAATATATGTTTGTGTACATGAGCCCTAAGAAATACACTCATGTAAAATTAGCCGTACAAATGAAACCTTTAAATCGACTTTAAGATCACTCAACCTTAATTTTCACAGAATGGTTTATTCTGTGTTCATTGGTAATGGCCACTCCTCAATTAAAGGGGTTATCCAGGAAATGAT
The DNA here is from genome assembly GCA_900303285.1 of Rhinella marina. NCBI lineage: Eukaryota > Metazoa > Chordata > Amphibia > Anura > Bufonidae > Rhinella > Rhinella marina. Next base: position 33,153 of record ONZH01009653.1, read on the forward strand.
AATAATGATCTGTCCTCAGGATAAGTCATCATTGTCACAGGGGTCCAAGTCCCAGCAAGCATGCCGATCAGCTGTTCCAGGGGTTCCAGTCGTCACGCTTAACTGAGCTCTAATGAACGTGGCTGGCTCTCGGCAGTTTACCAAGCACATCGCTGTACGTAGTATTGTACGGTGATGACAACTAACGTAGACAGAGGATGGCGTGCTCATGGAGCGCCAGCCTCTTCTAACAGCTGATGGGCAGGGGTCATGGGTGTTAACAAGAAATGGAGGAAAACCAACCAAATATCAGTTTAAGGCCCCATTCACACGACCGTGTGAATGGGGCCGTATCTATCCGCAAAATTGCGGGAATAGATGTGGCCCCATTCACCTCTATGGGGCTGGGAGCTGCGGCATGGAGCTAGCGCACGGACAAGTATAGGCATTTTCAATGGGGCCGCACGGTGTGTGTTCCGAGCGCTGCGGGCTGAGGGCTCGTTCACACGACCGTATTTTTCTTTCCGTGTCTGTTTCGTTTTTTTGTGGACCGTATGCGGAACCATTCATTTCAATGGGTCCGCAAAAAAACAGAAGGTCTTCCGTGTGCATTCCGTTTCCGTATGTCTGTATTTCCGTTCCGCAAGATTATGAGTCTTGTCCTATTATTGACCGCAAATCACGGTCCGTGGCTCCATTCTAGTCAATGGTTCCACAAAAATACGGAATGCATACGGAACACCCTCCGTATGTCATCCGTTATTGCGGATCTGTGATTTTCTACTAGAGTCTAAAGTTAACTCATTCATTGTGCCGTTTTATCTCCGCAAAAACAAGGAACAGCTACGGAAAGCATACTGAAGCCATACGGATAGTTTTTGCGGAATCACATAACGGAAATGGAATGGAAATGGAAACACAATGGAATGCAAAAACTGAACAACGGATCAGTGAAAAACGGACCGCAAAACACACACAGTCGTGTGAACGAACCCTTAGTGCTTTGTTACAGTACATGCTTGTTTTTTCTGCACTATAACAAACTGACTGTTTGAACTGGTCTTACAGTACCTGTAAAATGAATAAAAAACATTTCACAATGGAATACATACAAAACGTGACCTGTGGTGCAAATTTCAAACTATCAATTTGTGTTTTTCACTGCAGATTTTACCCTTTGCAATGCAGACAGATATATCTGAAGCAAACCTGGAGCATTTACCCAACAATTAACTGCCATTTATTCCGGCAGAGACTCAGAATCCTCACTGAACTCATCCTGTGTGAACATGCACTAAGATTCCTCATTTTTACGCCAATGCCCAAGAGTTGAAGGCGGGCATTATATTTGTTACTATTCACTTAAAGTATTTGTTTACTGTCCACTCTCAAGAGTGTGGAAGTTATGATGGATTTTCATGGGCAGTGTTCCTTCCCAACAGTCAGCTGCTCGTTAAGTGGTGAAGTGCAGCGTTTACATGTAGTGATCTCCTCCACAGTATGAGGAGTGATTGCTCGTCCTCATACAGCTGCATTGTTTCTGGGCAGCAGAGTGATGTTTAGACAGCATGATTAGCAGCCCAAAAACAATAATTTATTTACAAGCACTAACTACAGTTACACTCGATGAAGGAGTGTTTCACTTCACTTGTTCATTGGGTTATTGGCTGTATCTTTAGACAGGCAGATTGTCGGGAAAGAGTGTTTACAGGAACTTTTGTTTACTATAATCTGCCCAAATATTGCCCTGCCTAAATCCACTTTTAGGGCTCATGTACATGACCGTTGTTTGCCATTTGTGCACTGCATCACGCATGTGGACCCATTCACTTGAACTTGTTCTATTTTTTTGCGGTGCGGAAGGATCAGGGACCCATTCAAGTTGAATGGGTCTGGATCCTTCTGCTGCAGCCACACGGTCCCCAATGCATGAAACGGACAGCACACGGGAGGAACTTAAGCCTCATTCACACTTAGTGGTCAGTGATGCCACCGTGAAGACATCAGTGAAGGATCCGTGTGTGATCCGAGTGTCTGTTTTTTTGCTGTCCCTGTGTCATCCATGTTTCACAGACACTGTACAGCTGAAAAATAATTTTCAAAGCATCTCGTCCAAATGATCTACGAAACACGGATGAAACACAGATGGCATCCATGGTTTTCATGGACCCCTAGACTTCAATGAGCGTGATCCGTGAACATGAACAATATAGAGCATGCTCCTGTGCTAAAACCATGGACCCTAGTAAAACATGGATGTATGAATACACACGTTAAAATTAATGGGTACACGTGCTGTCCTTGGAGAACATGAACAGCACACGTACATGGAAGACTGACGTATGAATGAGGCTTACTCTCACACCAGAAAATGACAGCACCACATTCAATGTTATTTTCTAATTTTTCTGCTCTGTACAGCCACACGTGGCATACATGTTTCAAATTCTCTGCAGAAAAATTGAGTGCAGAAAATCCACAGCATTTACAGTAGCCATGAATTGGATGAGATTTAAAAACAAAATCTCATCTACACGCTTCAGAGAATGTCTGAATTGGAATCCGCACATTAGAATACTTGACATGTGTTGCAGATTTGAAAACTGTAGCATGCCAGGTTATGTTTGCAGATATCTGACACAGTTTTCCTCCTTTCCTAAGCAGAAATCCACAGCAAAATCCACAAAATTTGTGCAAAATGGGAGCTCAGAACATTGTGAACATATTAAAGTAGAAATTAATTCTAAAAACTCTGCAAATCCTGGTCCACCACCTAAACAGTCACCAGCAGATGTACAGTAATAAAAGCTGAGGATGCAGCCTAGTTTGGTACTTCAAATTACAGTAATTGTTTTCATTTTTTCATCTCTGCATTACAAATGTCCAAACATCAGCATAATAATATATGACAATAGTCATCATATTTTGTCGGGCAGCAGTGCGAAAAAAGCAACACAATTCGCTGTAATTTTTAGGGTTCTGTTTTCACAGTGCTGAGCAGTAAAAATGACGTTAAATTTACTGTGGGACAGCGCAAATATGAAGATACAACATTTATACTTTTTACTATGTTTTACTATTGTAAAAAAAAATTCAAGTAAAAAAAAAGATTGCATTGTGTAACAAATTCATTTTTCTGCAGAGAGAGCGGTGTGAGGGGTATACTGCATATTGGTATGCAAGCAGCCTTTTGATCATTCTTTATTCAATTTTTGGGACTGAGGATATTTTATTTCAGGTCAATAACTTGAACCAGCAATGGTTTATCGCTTGAACTAGACACTGTAATACATCTGATACATTGGCTCCGATCTGCCATAATATACCTGAAATTCCACTTGCGGAATGCAAACAGGGGGATAGATGGTGCTCCCTCTGTCTACTCATGCAGGTGCCATGGCATATTGACTGTAGCATCTGAGGAGTTAAATTACCAAGCTCTGGATTACCTCCAATACTGGCAGTGACAGAAGCAAGTGATGGCACAGGCCTGGCAACTGAGCACATGCCATCACTGTGAAATACTATTACAGCACTGAATATGATTGTTGAAATCTAAATCTCTTAAGGTTTTATTTTTATTTTTTTTTTCCTTTTTCAATGTCCTATGCCACTATCTATATTGAAAAAATGCAGAGATTCTACATTTTCCACAACGGCCACTAACACAGAAACATACCATTCGTAATAGATGATGGTCACAGTTTATTTACTTCCCCTCCCTGCACAGTGACCCATGCAGAAGCCACAAAACTTGCCTAGAAATCTTTACCATAGAAGTCAATGAACATCCCTCATCCATTGTGCCGATGGCCCATGTGGCTGCTGTAAAGTAGATTTCTAAATGCTGGTGGCCCCATAATCATGTACACCAAAGAAAATAATCTACAATCATAAATATACATTATTTAGGTTGAATTAGATTTTCATTTATTTAATAAAGATTGATATAGGTGACACATGTTATGCCCATCCTTTTCACTATAAGCAGAAAACTCAACACTATGCGTCTGTGGATCATGTTTTAAGGACTGATTAGTCCATAAAAGTAACAGGCAGTGTTTATGCCAAAAAAAAGCAATGAGAAACTCTTTGAACCATGTCTACAACCATTAATCAATTATGATGGAAGACAAGTTCAGGTAAAGGAATATATAACGTCATGTGGAGTTGGTGAAGACATTGTGAAAACTGGCACAAACAGATTTCTCAATATATTATACGACAGCTTTGTAAAATGTTTAGGCCAAAATACATTTGACAGAAATGTAATGACTTTACTGAGATGGTCAAGATATACTCAGAAGATAATGAAGCTGCTGGTATTCTCTTAACAACTCTTAATAACTCTTATTATGTTGATGAAGTAAATACAAGGCACTTACTAATGTATTGTGATTGTCCATATTGCCTCCTGTGGTGGCTTCATTCATTTTTCCATCACATTATGAACTGCTCATATCCAGGAGTTACGACCACCCTGCAATCCAGCAGCATTAGACATGTTTGCACACTATGGAAAAAAGTGCTGGCCTTTCTGGCCAGAACTGTGGGAGTGCACATAGGTACGCATGTGCAGCAGCTCCCATCCTGGCCACCTCATATATGCACTGTAGCGGTGCCATAACGCCTGAAAATAAGCAGTGTACAATGTGATGGAATAACAAATCAAGCCAATATCAAGGCAATATGGACTGTCACAATATATTGGTTACATGTAACTACACTTTCAATTCTTGTATTGCGCTTCTGGATTCCCGATTCGTTAGCAACAAATCGCGAATTCAATGAGTGCAAACTGTACTACATCTGTAAGTTCCTTGTATTAACTTTCTCTATATGATTAATGCCATTTGCTGATGTGAGAGAACCCCATTAATAGGGCAGATGTCTCTTAATAAAAAAAAAAATGCAATTGGCCACAAACTGAAGCAAAAAAATGTATGCTGATGCTCCATGATGTGTCTAGTCATGTTAAACCCTTCCAGACCTCTGTCATACATTTTTGGTGGAAGTCTATTCTTTAGAGATGCCTGCTGGTCCACACAGCAGACACGTGGAGGCAATGTCCATAAGACATTTAACCCCCTCAGTTGCCATGGTCAATTGCAACCATGGCATGTGAGCAGTGAAACCCCAGGAGCACTGTGCTCCCAAGGCCCGAACGCCTCCCCTGCACTATGATCAAAGGAGTCGTTCAATTGCTGCGGCCCTCTGAAGGATCTGAGGCTGTTCCTATGGAGCCCTGTCTGTGGCACAGCAACATAATAAGATAAAATAATCACTGATTCAACATTTTTTTTATCCCTTTACTTCCCCAAAAATGAAATAAAAAGTGATCAAAAAGTCCTACACACTCCAATACGTTATCAATATAAACTACAGATCACACCACAAAAAATGAACAATCACATTAATTTTTAGACTTATGCCTCATTCACACATCAGTGTTCAGTCAGTGATTTCCATTAGTGATTGTGAGCCAAAATCAAGTGTGGGTCTAAACACAGAACAGGAGCAGATCTTTCCCTTATACCTTATCTCTGTGTTGCCTCCATTCCTGGCTTTGGCTCACAATCACTCCTAATTACTCCACTTTTGATAAATCTGTCCTATAGAATGCATATTGGATGTTAAATGTGAGACATTTTACCATTTCATGAAAAAAAAAAAAAAGAACTGGGAAAGAGGCAACAAAACACTCTAAGGCCTCATTCACACATACGTGGATTTTCATGGACCACGGTCCATGAAAATACACTTATGTGTGAATGAGGCCTAAAAGTAGTGGTACTAATAAAAAACGCAGCTGGAGGAATAATATACTACTAAGGCCTCTTTCACATGACAGTATTTTTTGCGGGCTCCAATCCACATTTTTCACATGAAAAATACGGACTCATTCATTTCTATGGGCCCGCAAAAAATGCGGACAGCACACCGTGTGCTGTCCGCATCCGTTGCTCCGTTCCGTAGCCCGCAAAAAAAAAAAAAAAATAGAGCATGTCCTATTCTTAAGAATAGTACTGTTCTATTAGGGGCCAGCTGTTCCGTTCTGCAAAATACGGAATGCACACGGATGCCATCCGTTGTTTTTGGGGCTCCGCAATTTGCAGACCGCAAAACACAACGTTCGTGTGAAAGAGGCCTAAATCAAATGATTGGATATAAAAGAGCATGATAGAGAGGCAGAGTTTGTAAGAAGCCTAAAAATTGTGGAATTATTTAAGAAAAATGTTCTTCAGCATAAAATTGTGAAGACTTTGCATATCCCACCATCTACAGTACATAGTATCATCCAACGATTCAAAGCATCTTGAGAAATCCATGTGCTCAAGGGACAAGACCGATAGTTATGATTAGATACTTGTGATCTACGGGCCTTCAGGAAGCACTGCATTAAAAACAGCCATTATTCTGTACTGGAAATCACTGCATGGACTCAGGAACACTTCCAGAAATCATTGTCTGTTAATCCGTTCACTGTGAAATCCACAATTGCAACTTGCTGTGTACAAGCTGTATCATGCAATGAAGAAGCCATATGTCAACAAAATCCAGAAATGCCACCACCTTTTCTGGGCCATTTAAAATGTACTGAGGCAAAATGATCTAATTGAAAATGGACTGAAGCAAAATGAAAACTGTTCTGTGGTCAGATGACTCAAAATATGAATTTATTTTTGGAAACTACGGACATTGTGTGCTGAGGACACAAAAGGAAAGGGACCATCTAGCTTGTTATCAGCACACAGTTAAAAAGCCTATATCTCTGATCGTATGGGGTTGCATTAGTGCCTAAGGAGTGGGGAGCTTACAATTCAGGAAAGGCATTATCAATGCTGAACAGTATATAGAGGTTTTAGAACAACATATGCTCCCATTCAGACATCTTTTTAGTGAAGGCTTTGCATATACCATCAAGTCAATGATAAAACACATACTGCATTCGTAACAACAGCATGGCTTCACAGAAAAATCTGGGTGCTGAACTGGTCTGTCTGCAGTCCAGACCTTTCACCAATAGAAAACATTTGATCCATCATGAAGCAAAAAATCTAGCAATGAAGACCCATGACTGTTGCACAGCTAGAACCCTACATCAGACAAGAATGGGACAACATTCCTCTTCCAAAACTCTTCAGTTCTCAGACATTTAAAGACTGTTGTTAAAAGAAGAGGGGATGCTACACAATGGTAGACATGGCCCTGCCCCAACATTTTTGAGATGTGTTGCTGCCATCAAGTTCTAAGTTAATTATTTTTTTCTTTCATTAAATGGTAAAACGCCTCACATTCAATGTATGATGTGTGTTCTATGGGCTATTGTAAAAAAAATATGGGTCTTTGAGAGATTTGCAAATCATAACATTCTGTTTTTATTTATATTTATTTACATTTTACACAACATCCAAACTTCTTTAGAGTTGAGGTTATATATGTGTATATATATATATATATATATATATATATATAACGCTATAACTAGGGATGAGCGAACCAAACCGTAACGAACCAGATTTGTTACGAACTTTGCCAAAAGTTCGGTTCGTCACCGAACCAAACTTTGAGAGAGTTTGTAACGAATCTGGTTAAAATTACAACGGCAACGCAAAACTGTACTTTTTTCACAGAATAGACCAGGATACAAGGGATTATTACTCCTATAATCCCTTGTATCCTGGTTTTCTGTGAAAATCAAGATGTGTGACATCACCCCACAGCCAAAAAAAAGTAAAAAAAACAAGTTTAAAAAAAGTTATAAAAAAAGTTTTAAAAAACTGAGGCTCCATAGTCCAATCCGTTGATTCACCTTGGCCAAGCGTTCTTCCCAAGACTTGAGGGCTGCACCTTCCTTCCCGAACCAGACTCCGAGGATCTTGATGAAGTCTGGTTTCACGGTAAAGGGCAAGGGGGCAGAAGAAGCCAGTTGCCAGTTCCCGAAGAGCATGGCTTCCGACTTCCCGCAGTTGACTTTGGCCCCTGAAGCTTGTCCAAACTCCTCGCAGGTCTGGACGAGTGCAGTCACCAAACGCTGGTCAGCGCAGAAGACGGTCACGTCGTCCATGTACAGCGAGCACTTGACCTCGAAGTGTCCTGGTGCGGTGATCCCTCTGATCTCTCCATTCTGCCGGATAAACTCCGCAAAGAGTTCTATAACACAAACAAAAAGGAGAGGTGATAGAGGGCAGCCTTGTCTGACCCCGGAGCAAACCGGAAAGGGGTCAGTCTTCCAGCCGTTCACCAACACCGTGCTGCAAATATCAAGGTAAATCAGGTTAACAAACAAACAGAACCTCTCACCTTTGGGGCACCTTCTGCCAGGGAACTCTTGGCAAACCTTGATCTGCCCTTGGAGTCTCTACCACTTTTTAGTAATGAGGAGGAGGAGGAGGATGTCCACTAAAGTCAGCGGGTGGAACGTACTGATACTCCAGAGGAGGTGTTGGCCTGTCCCGTGACCGAGAGTACACGCTATATGTTGCTGCTCTGCTGGGTGCCTTCAACCCCGTTTAGCCACAACAAAAAAGTTTAAAAAAAAAAGTAAAAAAAAAAAGTTTAAAAAAAGGTATAAAAAAAGTTTAAAACAAAAAAAGTTAAAAAAAGTTAAAAAGTCCATATTAGGAAAGGCTCTGGCTGTTTCAGTCATCCCTGTGGTTTCATGTCTCTCCTGGCTAGAAGCTTTAGCTGACAAAGTGAGGTCACGATCCTGTAAGGTTTTCTCCGCTGTCACATCCAATTGGGTATCCTTGTGGACTCCCAGCCTTTCAGGGATTTCATGGCGTGTGCGCACCCCAGATGGCGAGTCCCCAGCCGCCACTACATCTCTGGCAAAGCTGTCCCATCACTGCACAGTAATGTTCAGAAAAAGGTTGGCGATTCATTGGGACTCTCGGTGTCCAAGACCGTGCACCTGAGTGCTGATGTCTGGTCCTCTAATTATGGGCAAGGGCAGTACATGTCTGTTACTGCCCATTGGGTCAACATCCTCCCAGAAGACCATCAGGAAGTTGGCCCATTCTTGCCACTGTCACCTCCACGGTGCTTTAGGGGGCCAGAAGCGGGAAGCGCAAGTTCTGCCTCCACCACCTTGCAACCATCCGCCGCTTTGACTGCAGTCCAACCTGCCCCGGTGTCTTACCACCGATGTCAGGCCTGGCGCTCTCAGGCTGTCCTTCTGGATCCAAAAGAATACTGTCCAAAACATACTGGGTGCAATCAAGAGCTGCTGAAGTTGCCTCCTCAACTTGTCTCTTCTCAACAATACTGGCCTGGGTGCAATCAAGTGCTGCCTCCTCCTCCTCCTAAACTTGTCTCTTCTCAACCATACTGGCCTGGGTGCAATCAAGTGCTGACTCCTCCTCCTCCGTCAATTGTCTGTTCTCAACCATACTGGGTCCAATACAATACTATTACTGCTGCTGGTTCCACTGTCAAATGTCTGTTTTCCACCCTACTGGGTCCAAGGCAATGCTGCCGGCAATGCTGCTCCAGCGGACATCTTCAATGCTGTCAAATGTTGTCGACCTGGCTGAGGTTTCACTATTTTTGCACTTTGATTTTTTCCACTTTTTTCATTGTAATAGCAACTGCAACTAAACGAAACTATACCCTATCAGACTCCCACTATTGTAGCAGCAATTAATCAGCCGTTATAGCAAGGTTCGTTTTAGGTTCGGTTCGTACGAATCCAAATTTCACGAAGTTCGCTGAAACGAACCGAACTTTTCAAAAGTTCGCTCATCCCTAGCTATAACCATACTGACGCTGAGAATGAAGGTAACAGATCAGTTTTACGATATAGGAATGCAATAAAAACTGACAAATCTATGGCAAAGTGGCCATTTTTTCAGATTCCACCCCATTTGGAATATTCCCCTAAATTTGGAATTTTTTTCCAGCTTCCCACTACATCGAACACGGAGTCCTGAAGGGGTTAAAGGAAGAAACTTTTCAACAGGCTAATTGAAAAAAAAAAGTCAGCAGTAAAAATATACACTGACAGTGACTGCACAAAATGAATGGTCAGGTTTTGTACACCTTGTATTCAATTACAAAACTTTGTGGTATATTTATCAAAACTTGTGTAAAGGAAATCTGGCTTACTTGCTCATAGCAACCAATCAGATTCCACCTTTCATTTTTCAGAGCTCCTTTGGAAAATGAATGGGCAACTAAGTCAGTTTTCCTTCACATTAATTTGATAAATCTCCCTCTTTGTATCAGGTTTATTGAAAAAAAAGCAAAATTGAACATAGTCTGCATAAAAAAATATACGATGACTGTGGCACTGCACAATATGGCCAGTTAGGTTAGCTAAACCTATAAATGAAGAAAATTTGCAACAGCTTTTTGGGGAATAAAATGTCTGCAGCAAAAATATATGCTGACTGTAAAGCCTTATTCACACGTCCGTGCTCAAATCCGTGAGCAGGTGGTCAGTGAGGCATCCGTGAAGCTGTCCGTGAAGGATCCGTGTCGAGTCAGTGGGTCCGTGTTTTGCCATCCGTGTTTCATCCATGTTTCACTGACACTGAACAGCTGAAAAATAATTTTCAAAGCATCTCTTCTTAATGATCCGTGAAACATGGATGCAACACGGATGGCATCCGTGAGGGATCCGTGGTTTTCACGGACTCTGACTATAATGGGCGTGAGGGATCCGGGAACACGGATCAAGATATGACATACATCCGTGCTAAAAACACTGACCCACGGACCGTGATGAAACACTGATGTCTGAATACTCACATTAAAATGAATGGGGACGTGTGCTGTCAGTGGAGAACACGTACAGCACACGTCCGTGAAACACTGACGTGTGAATGAGGCTTAACTCTGCATGATAATTTCATTCAGTTAGGTATTCTTAGGGGTTGTTCACATATCAGTTATTTGATCAGTTATTTCCATCAGTTATTGTGAGCCAAAACCAGGTGCGGGTCAAAAACACCAAACAGGTGCAGATCTTTTCATTATACCTGATATCTGTTTAGTGTCCACTCCTGGTTTTGGTTCACAATAACTGATGGAAATAACTGATCAAATAACTGATATGTGAATAACCCCTTATAATTATAGAACATTTTCAACAGCTTTTTGGGGAAAAAAAAGTGCAATTGGATAGAGTCTGCAGCAAAAATATATGCTGACGCTGCAAAACTGAAGAAACTTGAAGAAAGTTTGCCACAGCTTTTTTGAACAAGATGTGCAACTTGACAGGGTCCCGTGCAACTATGACATCTAAAAAATAACCAGCCAGTGCATATGATATTTTAAAATATAAATTAGACTGCATCTGTCTCCTGCACATTAGAAAAAAATGAGTATTGTAGCTTTAAATAGCAATGTAAGCACAAGATTGCCAATGGTCAGCTGCAGCAAAGTAAGGCCTCATGCACACGACCGTATGAAAAAATGGATCCGCAAAAACGGATCCGCAGAAAATACGGATGACAGCCGTGTACCTTCCGTATTTTGCGGAACAGAACAGCTGGCCCCTCATAGAACAGTACTATCCTTGTCCGTAATGCGGACAATAATAGGACATGTTCTATTTTTTTGCGGAACGGAAATACGGACATACGGAAACGGAATGCACACGGAGTACCTTCCGTTTTTTTTGCGGACCCATTCAAATGAATGGTTCCGAATACGGTCCGCAAAAAAAACGGAACGGACACGGAAAGAAAATACGTTCGTGTGCATGAGCCCTAACACAGCACATTAAATGACCTAGCTAAAAATCTCTCCATTAGATAATTAAATCTAACTAAATCCCTGTTTCCCTATAAAAGCCTGAATTTTACTGTATTGCGTGTGTGTCTAAAGATAACTGTCTTTCTTTGCTTTTTGTGTGGAAGAGATTTTCTGTATCATCAATGTCCGAGCTCAGAATGACATCATTTTCTTGTTTGGATTCATAGCGCCTCTGATCTATATTACACCTCCTTATTGCCTGAGGCTGATCAGATACTGATGGCCTATCCTGAGGATAGACAATCAATATAAAAAGACTGGACAACCGCTTTAATAAGATACTAAAAATACCCAGTATGAAATGTACATACCTTCTTGGTTAGTGTTCCCTAGACAAAAGTTCTCTCTTTAGCCTGTATGACTCCGAAAGATCACAGGGGTGATGGGTATTTTACCAATTGAAGGGTAAAGCAAAGATTAATATCTTATTATGTGGCCCAGTAGTCTTAAGATAACAGCTGCTGTTATCTAACTCCTGCAACTTTTGCAAACAGCAAAAGTTCAGGGAGTTGTCTTAGGGATATAAGTGGAAAATATATTTTTTGTATTTATTTTTTTTACAAGAGGTCTATAACATCAATCACTGAGAACTGCATCAACAAGATAGTGAAACAAAATCCATTTCAAAGCAAACTAAAGGGGCTTTAACAAGTAATTTTCCTTTGAAAAGCATCTTATAATCAATTCCTTCTCTTTTACCTAGCGTACTAAAGAATGGCATGATAGAAATAGAAGCACGTGTATGTGCTGGATAAAACGTGCTCTACTTTATTCTACAAGCTCTTATTTTAGGAGGGAGGAGGTATTGTTGGAACACAGAAGAAGAGTGATAATGGTCTTGTCATAGTTGTTAGCTACATGTAGACAACTTTATTGTAATGGTAGAAATGAAATATTAAGCAATACGGAAGATTTTTTTTTGCATACAACCAATGCTAAGCAATTAACAATTAATGCATGGCATGACATTTATTTCCACTAGTTTTTCAGTCCTTTGGATTTTCCTGAAGACCTAATTATAGTAATTTTGAACTGATCTGATACAAACTGAGACACTCTTGTTTCTCATAGAAGTATTGACAGGATCTGTCCAAGAACCCTATTTTTTATTTTTTTAACAAAACAAATATCAATAAAATGAGAAGATAAATGGACTGTCATGTGCACAGGTCTAGTTTACACATCAAAAGTTCCTCTATCGGCACTGAATGAAGCCTTTCCAATGGATCCCACATATAAAATATGATGATGCAGACTCCACTTACAATTACTACAGTATTTTCATATACTGGTATACTCTCCCCCGTGCTGTAACAGCAGATTCAGAATCCATGTGACATGGATCTCAGATATGCTGGCAAGCATGTGGCCTGACTTGTTAGATACTTACAGTGGTGAAAATACTTATAAATATTTGTTCCTGCCGAGCAGCTGATGAGAAAATAGATGTAATTTCTGAAGCAGGCCCAGACATTCAATATGTATAGCTTTTCACAGGCAGGTCCATATTAAGAACTGTGTTTGTCTTTACTTTTTTCCTAACATATTTAAAAAAAAAAAAAAAAGGCCCAGATGTACTAAACCTATACATGGCAGAAGCTTACACAGGCTGCCTAGACCTGCACCAGATTTATCACTGTGGCTCAGGCTGGATGATAAATTTGGTACAGCGATAGACAATTTTCACTTACTCTTTACCAACTTCTGGTTGGCTTACTTTGAGACATATATCTTAAATGGATGCCTCAGACTGAAGCCATACAGTGGCATCCGTTCACTATAGATTTCCATTGTAAAAAAAACAAAAAAAACAACATATACGTTTTTTACCAGACTCTGCAGGATACGAGAATGTGGTGGGCTGCATTTTTGTATTTTTTTTTCTAACATATGTGTCAAGCGGAGGCATAAAACCTGATGTGAACCCAACAAGTGTATGCAATCCATTGACAGGTGGCATGCATTCTTCATACTTGAGTCTGCATTAATTTAGTCAAAATCTGTTTTTCACATGATCCCTAAATGTTAGCAGGGCTATGAGTATATGAAAAGGGGGAGGGGAGATCTAATAACTATGTATAAATATATCAGAGGTCAGTACAGAGATCTCTCCCACGATCTATTTATCCCCAGGACTGTGACTGTGACGAGGGGAAATCCTCTGCGTCTGGAGGAAAGAAGGTTTGTACACAAACATAGAAGAGGATTCTTTACGGTAAGAGCAGTGAGACTATGGAACTCTCTGCCTGAGGAGGTGGTGATGGTAAGTTCACTAAAAGAGTTCAAGAGGGGCCTGGATGTATTTTTGGAGGGTAATAATCTTACAGGTTATAGTTACTAGAGAGGGGTCGTTGATCCAGGGAGTTATTCTGATTGCCTGATTGGAGTCGGGAAGGAATTTTTTTCCCTGGTGGGGAAAACTGGCTTCTACCTCACAGGGTTTTTTTGCCTTCCTCTGGATCAACTTGTAGGAAAACAGGCCGAACTGGATGGACAGATGTCTTTTTTCGGCCTTATAAACTATGTTACTATGTTACTATGTAAAAAAGAACCAGAGAAAAACAAAGTATATTAGTATTTTCATATAAGTAGCATAAACACAAAATTTCACATAGGGTAAATCTAAGACCAATGTAGATCATATGAAGGTTTTAGTGAAAAGTCTGCAGCCACAATTTGTGTCAGATTTTAGGAGGAACAAGGTTCTTAATAATGTAGCTGCAGTGCGTATGATATTTTCAAATATAAACTGGACTGCGTCTGTCTCCTGCACATTAGAAAAAAAATGAGTATTGTAGCTTGAAATAGCAATGCAAGCACAAGATTGTCAATGGTCAGCTACAACAAAGTAACCTTTGTCCTGTCCCTAGCAAAAAGCTCTCTATTAGGCCTCTTTCACACAAACGTCGTTTTTGCGGGCTCTGATACGCATTTTTCACATGAAAAATGCGGACCCATTCATTTCTATGGGGCCGCAAAAAATGCGGACAGCACACCGTGTGCTGTCCGCATCCGTTGCTCCGTTCCGTAGCCCGCAAAAAAAAATAGAGCATATCCTATTTTTGTTTGTTTTATGGACAAGAATAGTACTGTTCTATTAGGGGCCAGCTGTTCCGTTCAGCAAAATACGGAATGCACACGGATGCCATCCGTTGTTTTTGCGGATCCGCAATTTGCGGACCAGAAAACACAACGTTCATGTGAAAGAGGCCTAAGATAATGAAATAAATGTAACTAAATCCCTAAATCGTTCCATATAAAACCCTGAACTCACTGTGTTGCTTGTGTGTCTAAAGATAACTAAAGATTGATTTTTGTGAGGAAGAGATTTTCTGCATTATTTTCCCAGAATTACAGAATTTCCTTGTTTGGATTCATGGTTTATCTGATCTATATCACCCCTTTTTATTGCCTGAGGCTGATCAAATATTGATGTCCTGTCCTGAGGATAGACATTCAATATAACAAGACTGGACAACCGCTTTAATAAGATACTAAAAAATGTCCAGTGTTAAGATATGAAATTTACATATGGTTTATGTTCCCAAAATTTCTCTCTTTAGCCTGCTAAAATCTTGATGGCCTAGACTGCAGCTTATAGAATATGAAACATTGGTCTTAGTAGAATTCTCCCTATGTGGAATTTTCTGTTTCTGCTACTTATATGACTATACTAATATACTAGTTTTTATCATGTCTTTTGATAAGGCTACTTTCACATCTGAGTTATCCCTTTCCGCTATTGAGATCCGTCATAGGATCGTAGGGGCAAAACACTTCATTCATTGTCAATGGGGACAAAACTGAACGAAACGCAACAGAATGCATTCCGTTTGATTTGGCTGTGTCCCCATCGTGGACAGAGTAACACTGCAAGCAGCGTTTTTATGTCTGCGATGTGGTGCGGAGCAAGACGGATCCGTCATGACACACAATGTAAGTCAATGGTGGCGGATCCATTTTCTCAGACACAAAAGAAAACTTACAATGGTTTTAGAGACTGATTCGTCTTGGCTATTTTAGAGATAATACAACCGGATCCATTCAGAACGGATGCAGACGGTTGTATTATTATGACCAAAGCATTTCTGCTGATCTATGATGGATCCACCAAATACGCTGGTGTGAAATTAGCCTAAGCCTTTTTTGCTCAGTTTTTTTATTTTTTTTTTCCATAAACACATAGCCCTGGGATCTTTTAAAAAAACTAATTTTGATTAAGGAGAAGATGTATAAAATATTTAATAAATGTGCCTCAATCCATGATTTCTGGTGCATTTTGTGCAGCCTTAACATTAAAGTATTAATTATCTGGTTCTAAATTAAATATACAGCATATCACAAATTCTTCCTTGGTGCATTTTGTAGGCCTCAATGTTGCTGTGTTTTGGCTTTAAGATAATATATATATATATATATATATATATATATATATATCTTAAAGCCAAAACACAGCAACATTGAGGCCTACAAAATGCACCAAGGAAGAATTTGTGATATGCTGTATATTTAATTTAGAACCAGATATTTAATACTTTAATGTTAAGGCTGCACAAAATGCACCAGAAATCATATATATATATCACAAGAAAGATGATAACCACCTTAATCATTTGCAGAAAAAAAAGAAAAAGAAAACATCTACAGATTTGATGTTTCACTATCTGTTTTTTAATTAGCAAAATATACTGCATTTTTTTGCTTTTATACTTTTTTCACCCAAAAGTGGGGGGAAAATGGCAGTGTGTAAAGCAAATAATAGTAAATGCTTCCATTACGAAAGCGCTCTCTAGCATGCAGGAGGCGCTGGGAGTGGTGACTGTAGTGCTGCTAGCACGTGCTGTACTTACCACTCCCTGGTCTTCCTTTGAGCATCACACTGTACATGTCCTAAATTCGAACAATGTCAGGACATAATGCACACACTATGACCTTGCTCTCTATATAGTCAGGTCACAGTGTTGAGAAGGGCCAGAGAAAACCAGACTGCGGTGACTGCCAGGGAGAACACCGGACCTGCAGAGTGGAGGCGGAGCAGCAGGGAAGAAGCTGGCCACAGGAAAGAGCATAGCCTGGGTGCAACAAGAGTGATACCAAATGCCTAATTTGCATATTAAAAAGTTATCTTGGCAAAAAAAAGTGGCCAATCGAGAAAAGAAAAGCAGTATTATACCCAGGTACTCTAAATATAAATATATATATATATATATATATATATATATATATATATATATATATAAATGCCTTTGTTGCATAGGGAAGTTACTGGTGACAAACTCCCTTTAGGTTGGGTTCACACATGTTTTTTATGGCAGTTTTTGAATCAGTATTTTGACCTAAAACAAGAAGTGGCTTGGAAGGTAATGAAAAATATAAAGTAAAGACGTATCCTGCTGGATCCACTTCTAGCTTTGGCTCAAAAAACTGCCAAAAAACCTATGTGTTAAAGAAAATACTTAAATATTACTTTACTATAAGTATATTCCTAAATATATTTCATTAGTTATAATGACTCATTTTGTCATGGGAACAATGAATAGGACAAAAAAAATGGCCATCGTCCTATTCGTACACATAAAAACCTGTCCTAATCACACAGCAGGACAAGTAACTTCAGAACACTGAGCTAAAGAGCTGCCTCATCCTCCTATCTGCACTGCTTGTCGGGGATTATGATCCTGAATACAGCTGATAAGAGATTCAGCTGAATCTCTGTAGTACAGAGAGGAGTGTGGGAATGTGGTAATAAGCAGCAGCAATAATATGCAGTCTCCATTACCACAGCTTCACATTACCACAGGCTGTACTTCATGTCTCCTCATGAACTCCATTCCTAAAGAGATTCAGTTGAAGTACTTATCAGCTGTATTTAGAATCATAATCCCTGACACGTAGAGCTAAGACGAAGCTGAGGTACTTCTTTAGCTCTGTGCTCTGAAGTAACTTGTCTTGCTGTGTGATTAGGACAGGTTTTGTGTACTAATAGGACAGTGGCCATTTTATTTCTCCTAATAACTGCTCCCAAGACAAAATGAGCAATTATAACTAATGACAGGTATTTCGGAATATATGTATAATAAAGTAGTATTGAAGCATTTTCATTTTCTTAATTCCCAGAGGACCCCTTTTACGTGAAGTACTGTGGAGATTTTCTCTGTATACCTAAAAAGCTTCAACCTATGGAATATTACATATTTCAAGATATTTAAAGATAGCACTCCCAGATAAGGTAAAAAAAGGTTATTTTATTGACCCATGCATAATTAGGCTACTTTCACACTTGCGTTTGCAGGATCTGTTTGTGAGATCTGTCACAGGCTCTCATAAACAGTCCTGAACTGATCAGTTTTGTCCTAATGCATTCTGAATGGAAAAAGATCCATTCAGAATGCATCAGTTTAGCTTCAGTTTGCTTCAGTTCAGTCTCAATTCCGTTTTGGAGGTGGACACTAAAACACTGCTTGCTGCGTTTTGGTGTCAACATGAAGAAACTGATGCAAACGGATCCATCATGACTCACAATGTAAGTCAATGGGGACGGATCCGTTTTGTCTGACACAATAGAAAATGGATCCATCCTCCATTGACTTTCAATGGAGTTCAAGACGGATCTGTCTTTGCTATGTAAAAGATAATACAAATGCCTGGACGGATCTCACAAACAGATCCTGCAAACGCAAGTGTGCAAATAGCCTTACTTGTAGTGTTAAGCCAAGTTTTCAAAAAATTCGATTTGACTGCTTTGTTGAACTTAGAAAAGAAATTTGATTGGTTACGAAGTGCTTCTTCACTAATTGCTTTCCATTGTATGCAGCGGGTACAATGATGGGAACGGGAATCACGCCTTCCCGTCATTGAACCCCTCAGATGCCGCGGTCAACACTGGTTGCGGCATCTGAGAGTCACATTGAGGCCTTTCAGGGGTTAATTGGGGTTTAAAAAAATACATACCTCATCCCTTGGTTCACGGAGAGGTTGTCGCGGCCCTCTTGATTGGAGAAAATGTGCCAGATCTCTCAAGCTGATGTGATGTGGTGACATTAAACGTCAGTACGTGTGAGATTTGGTACGTTTTCTTCAATCAAGATGACCGCAAACGCCTCTCCACAATCAAATGGATGAGGTGAGTATGTACTTTGTTTCTTACAACCATTTCTGGAAAAAATGATTTGTTACCAAGAACCGCGAGGAAATTCGCCTTGGTGATAAATCAAATTTTTACTGAAATTAGGACTGAAGTCCACTTCGTTAACCTTGATTCACTCAACATTAGTTACTAAAATGGGTGAATATGGTAACCTTCAATTCCCCTTATCTGGGAGTGCTACACCTTCTTGCCACTAGTGAGTATTACTCCATGAACAGGAACTGTAATGCTAGCATGCCGCTGCCCATGTGGTGCACAATGAACTTCAATGGGTATGAAAGTACAGTAGGGCATCACAGAAGTCTGTTGTGGCATATTATTTCATTTTCTGAATAAAGCAAAACCGGACTATCTACAGTTTATCTACATTATTTCATTATTTTCTAGTATAATGGTCAAAGATATCAAAACTTGGCATCAAAACTATGAATTAACACATGTGGAATTATATACTTAACAAAAAAGTGTGAAATATGTCTTATATTCTAGGTTCTTCAAAGTAGCCACCTTTTGCTTTGATTACTGCTTTGCACACTCTTCGCATCCTCTTGATGAGATTCAAGAGGTAGTCACCTGAAATGGTTTTCACTTCACAGGTGTGCCCTGTCAGGTTTAATAAGTGGGATTTCTTGCCTTACAAATTGGGTTGGGACCATGAGTTGTGTTGGGCAAAATTCAGGTGGATACACAGCTGATAGTCCTACTGAATAGACTGTTAGAATTTGTATTATGGCAAGAAAAAAGCAGCTAAGTAAAGAAAAACGAGTGGCCATCATTACTTTAAGAAATGAAGGTCAGTCAGTCTGAAAAATTGGGAAAACTTTGAAAGTGTCGCCAAGTGCAGTTGCAAAAACCATCAAGCGATACAAAGAAACTTTCTCATATGAGGACCGCCCAGGATAGGAAGACCAAGAGTCACCTCTGCTGCGGAGGATAAGTTCATACGAGTCACCAGCCTCAGAAATCGCAGGTTAACAGCAGCTCAGATTAGAGACCAGGTCAATGCCACACAGAGTTCTAGCAGCAGACACATCTCTACAACAACTGTTAAGAGGAGACTGTGTGCAGCAGGCCTTCATGGTAAAATAGCTGCTAGGAAACCACTGCTAAGGACAGGCAACAAGCAGAAGAGACTTGTTTGGGCTAAGGAACACAAGGAATGGACATTAGACCAGTGGAAATCTGTGCTTTGGTCTGATGAGTCCAAATTTGAGATCTTTGGTTCCAACCAACGTGTCTTTGCGCGACGCAGAAAAGGTAAACGGATGGACTCTACATGCCTGGTTCCCACCGTGAAGCATGGAGGAGGAGGTGTGATGGTGTGGGGGTGCTTTGCTGGTGACACTGTTGGGGATTTATTCAAAATTGAAGGCATACTGAACCAGCATTTCTACCACAGCATCTTGCAGCGGCATGCTATTCCATCCGGTTTGCGTTTAGTTGGACCATCATTTATTTATCAACAGGACAATGACCCCAAACATACCTCCAGGCTTTGTAAGGGCTATTTGACCAAGAAGGAGAGTGATGGGGTGCTAGGCCAGATGACCTGGCCTCCACAGTCACCAGAACTGAACCCAATCGAGATGGTTTGGGGTGAGCTGGACTGCAGAGTGAAGGCAAAAGGGCCAACAAATGCTAAGCATCTCTGGGAACTCCTTCAAGACTGTTGGAATACCATTTCAGGTGACTACCTCTTGAAGCTCATCAAGAGAATGCCAAGAGTGTGCAAAGCAGTAATCAAAGCAAAAGGTGGCTACTTTGAAGAACCTAGAATATAAGACATATTTTCAGTTGTTTCACACTTTTTTGTTAAGTATATAATTCCAAATGTGTTAATTCATAGTTTTGATGCCTTCAGTGTGAATCTACAATTTTCATAGTCATGAAAATACAGAAAACTCTTTGAATGAGAAGGTGTGTCCAAACATCTGGTCTGTACTATATATATATATATATATATATATATATATATATATATGTTACTCTACTTTCAAATTAGTCCTAAAAATCCTTTAAATGTGAAGAGTCCCCCCCCCCACATTGCTAGGCCTTGTGAAACAGATCTTGCATATCATGTATCATATATGTAGTATCATTTTCAGTTTCTAATTCACCTGAGGACAATATTTTAATTGTTCTATGTTAAACACTTGAACAACCCATTTACACATGAATGTTCATATTATGTTATAACACATTAGCAATCCATTTAAGACTCTGATATTCAATTAGTGGATCACATCTGGTGTGAAACCACTAGAGTCTGCAAAGCTTATGATTTGGGATACTTTAACCAACTTGCAAAAAAAAACCAACAACTGAATATCCGTAAAATTACAGCAAACTCTGCAAAATCTGCAAAATCTGTCAATTGTAGCAACTGATGCAAGATATTGTAAATCGCTGACAAGACCATCTTTAATGCCACTAGGAATGGTTTACAACCTATTGCACAGGCCTAAAAGCATGGCTAAACCTGGGACATAGAAAATATGTTATGCTTTATATAAAAAGAAAACTGTGAATGCTATAGTAAAGATTGGTATAATCAATTTCAATTTTAATAGAATTATTTAATTTCTTAAAATATAATTTTACACTGAATTCCCCAAATTTTGTAGATTAAATAAAGTACATATCACTGAACAAAATATTTGAATGTAAATAAAATAACATCCTCCATACATTACAAAGCTGCCTTATATTATCCTGTCTCTTCTGTCGCATGTATCAACAAAATATCAGCAAGTGTTTGGTATAGACATATGATTGATGTGTAACCTTTGCTATTCTGGTAAAATACAGACAATCTTCTTATAACGGTTAAACAGATTGACATCATATATTTATTAACATATTACTATGTTGACCTTTACTTATATTTTAGTTCATGTGGCTATGTCCCTATATTGTAAGCAGAAATACCATATAATGTTAAAATCTTTCACTCACCAGAATATGCATGATCTTAATAATCCTCTTTTGACTAAAGTACACACTGTACAAATGTTGATCAAAACCATAGTAACCGTGCATAAAAAAATAGATATTTTATTTAAGATTTCATTTTTTTTTTTGTATAGATTAATTGAATATGGGATAACATTAAAAAGGATTGTGAAAAGGTTTAAAGTAAGAAAAAAATATGGGGGAGGGGAGCTTAGCCTACTGAACAGATTGCAGTAAAAGTAATGTAAAGTAAAGTAATGTTGTTGATAGAAAAATAATTTAAAAGACTAACAATAAATCAGTGACTGGAACATCATGATAATATATTAATACAATGAAGCAAGCATTATAAAAATAATAATGCAAAATGTATCATTGCTGTGTTTCCATATCTCCAAGGAAAAGTATGTAAAATAAAATATAATGATTTTTTTATATATATGGGGAGGGGCATTTCCTTCAAAGGCAAGATAAATATAATCTAATATAATGAATAAATTATGCAGTGGATAGTTCACAAAAATATTTTTCATTTTCGAGGGCAGTTATTTGAAAAGTTGCATATCCCTGTTTCTATTATTAATTGAAAGTGAGGAATACAAAGTAGACTATGCCAACAAATAGATCTTCATGGAAGAATCCATAAAAGTGTGTTCAATAACTAGGTCATTGCATATGAGAAATAAGTCTCAGGATGCAAAATACAAAATTGTCTAGGAAGAGGCTACAAAGTATATTTTGACACTAGAAAGAGGTCTACAAATAAATACTAGAGACAATTTCCCATGGCCATTGAAGGAAAATCTTGATCTGAATCTATCAGAGCCATTTTAATCTAATGTTAGAGTTACATGTGGGTTTATACTGTATGTGTGCAGGACAGGTGTGTGTGTATGCTTTTGTCTCTGTAAGCATGTGTACTTGTGTGATGATGCCACTACATACCCTGTTGCAAATATTAAATGAGAAAAACAAATGAACTGGTATAAAAATAAAAGTTATAGGGCTATAGTATCAACACAAACAAAAATGTCACATGCTCTAAAAAAGTAGAACATTTGTAAATCTTCAATTTTTGTCAAATTGGTCATTAAGAAACAAGATATGGTTCAAAAACTTAAGTTGTACTGTACTGGCTGCAATGCCTAATACATGAACATATGCCCCAAAAAAACTATGACATTAGAAATATTTAGAAATGCATCCTGAATGGTTACTGTTGTTCATGAAATGTTATCACTTGGATACATATATCACAACACTATATTTCTCAAAAAAAAGTGTCAAAATAAAAGAAAAAACAGTGATATTTTTTCGTAGCTTGCACATTCCAACATGTCAAACCTGCCAAGTGACAGGACACTTGCCAATCTATACAGTGCAGTTGAAATTGGCTACAACAGTAGTCATGAAATTACATTTGGGTTACTAACAAAATAAATTCATTTTATGTAACACCAGATGTCCCCCTATATTCCTCACTATCCAATAATTGATTCATTATGTCTCTCATAGAACAACTGCAACAGCATCGTTGACTGACATGCTTGCCCCAAGTCATCTTATCAATCTGGTCAGTTTTTAATTTCCTATCGCTATCTCTCATATGACAACTTCCCCGTGTAGTGCAATACTTTTGAACAGATGAAATAATAAACAAAAAGGAAGAAAGGAAAAATGGAAGAAAGAAAGAAAGAAAGAGGGAAAGAGAGAGAGAGGGGAAGAAAGAAAGAAAGAAAGAAAGAAAGAAAGAAAGAAAGAAAGAAAGAAAGAAAGAAAGAAAGAAAGAAAGAAAGAAAGAAAGAAAGAAAGAGAAAGAAAGAAAGAAAGAAAAGGAAATGCTAATGTGCGTATAAAAATAGGTGCTACATTAAAATATTTGATATTTCAACAATAAGTTATTTAACTACCCAAGTTATGGATTTGATGTCTTTGCACTTTAGAATTTGTTTACACCATCTAGGGTGATGCATAAAGATCATAGCTTACATAATTTAGCTTGAAAAGTCCAGAAAGCATACAAATACATCCTGTAAAAATGGACCTTTATATTAAATGTAGGGGAAGGGGGTGCTAAAACACCAGAAAAGTTATTTAGACCCACCCTTGTCTGAAGGGTTATAGCATATGTGTGGTAAATTCATCATATATACCTCCTAGCACCAGGAGTGATTCCATCTCTTTAATTCTCCGGCTGCAGACATAGACCACAGAGGAGAGGACCTCTTGCAATCAGTAATTGTTGTGCCCCATTTATACAATTGATGTTGTCCTACAAAAAAGGAGAAGAAAATTGCACACCCTTTCAGTATATCTGCTGCAGCTGAAAATCTTGTGCCAAGGCACTTCATCCGAAGGTTGAAGCAACAAAATCATCATTTAGTCCTTTGTTTCAAAGATAAAACTGTGGTTGTAGGAGTCTAGAACTGGCTGAATGTTGTCTGTTTCTCCAGCACTTCGAGGTAGTCCGGCTCAACATTGAGTTTAGCTTTTAATTCCAGATATTCATTCCTGTTAGGTTCCACATAGACAGTACTGGGTGTGCTGTATAGCACTGCTTCTCTTAACCTGTCCGGATGCAAGAATTGACGCTTTGCTTCATATTTGGGGGTATATGTGAAAGCAGGGGCGTTGCTATATTTATACTCGATGTTATTTCCAGGTGAAGGTCCCTTATCAGGTTCTAGGATCCCTCTATATACACGATCTGTATCTTGAACAGGAGAAAGCTCCACCCTGGGCTCAATAGTGCTGACACTGTAGCTTGGGCTCCTCAGATTGCTCTCCCTTTCTTCTTCTAGATGGTTCCTGTAGGTGACCTTAAGTTCATGGAGATCCTTGTAATCATCAACAGAATTGCCCTCCCTAGATCTATAGATAGGGTTTTTGCACATGTGACCCAAGGGGTGGGGGATGTACTCATAGACATGGCCGGCTGGGGTCTTCACTTTAGGCAGAGGTCTGTTGCTGTACACACTGTACTGCATGTTGAATGAGCTCACGTCTGAGTTATTTGTGCTGGCTGGCTCGTTCTGATTCTTTTTCCTTCTTTTCATCACAAGGACGAATAGCCCTGCAGCTACAAACACAGACATAATGAAAACCAAGAGCAAGCTCAGTATGAGCACAGACAAGGGCACTGAGCTCGACATGTTGTTGAATTTAATGGGATAAATTAAGGTGGTGGTGCTCTCTGGAGGTTGCTCCTCTGATGGTGTAGACGTGGGAACTATAATGTCAGAGTAATCTGGGCAAAGGAGATCAGACTTGATCAGTCTCATTTCCTTCATTGCAAATTTTTTGGGGCTTTTACAGATGACATCATCCACCAAGACCCCAACGCTAAGTTGCTCCAGCCAGAGCTTCATCCCCACTACATCACATGTACAATCCCAGGGATTCTCATGGAGGTCTATCTGCACTAAGGATTTCAGTTGGTCCAACACTCCACTCACTGTCAGGTGTGAAAAATTGTTACTTCTCAGGTTCAGCCTTGAGAGATTCAATCCAGAGAAAATGTTGCTAGGCAAGTATTTCAGGAGATTGTTGTTGAGGAACAAAAGGTGGAGATTGGGAACTGAATCAAATGTTCCAGGTTCGATGACCTTAATAGCATTATATTGTAGGAAAAGATATTGAAGGCTTTGAAGGCCATATAACAAGCTTGGTGTCAGCTTTTCAATAGAATTACCATTTAAGTACAGTCTACGTAAATTAGTTAAATCCCCAAAGGCTCTTTCTTGGATGACTGATATCCGATTATTCCCAAGATGCAGAAGGTCCAATCCAGTGGAGTCAATAAAATCAGACCTACGAACCAGAGTGATATAATTGCCTGTCAGATACATCTTTTTGGGGTTGTAAGGTTTAGGGTGTAATTCGGAGATACTCTGTATCTTTCTCTCCTGACAGTTGACGTTAAGTCCCAGATTGGAGATCTGTAGGTTGCACGTACAGTTTGTAGGACACTCCAAAGGCACTGGGGATTTGGTCTGATAAGCAATGTATCCATTTTCTTTGGGAGGGTGGTGGGATGTGGCTCGTACTCTTGGTCTGTTTGGTTGCCGTGTGCTTTTAGGTTTGGTTGGGTTTTTGTAAACAGAGGAAGAGATGGTGGCCCCAGAATTTACTGAGGCTGGAGTGGTATGGAAGTACTCGTTTGTACTTCGAGGAACTGGTGGTCGCATTTCATAGAAAGGGATCAGTTTCTTGGGGCATAATTCCTGCTTGGAAATCTCATCTAAATCTCTCCCATATAATCTAAAAGGGGTTTCACAAACCACATCACCGACTAGAGCAGAGTAAGAAATACTATAGAGCCAATCCTTCAGGGCAATTAACTCACAAGAACAATTCCAGGGATTCTCCTCCAGTTGCAGCTCCACAACTTTATCCATATGTTCCAGCAGACCCACAAAAGGAAGTACTTTTAGTCTATTCCCTCTCAGGTCTAGGTGTGTTAAAGGGACAAAACGAAAAAGATTTGTGGGCAAAGTGGACAAAAGGTTATCGTTCAGGATCAGAACTTGCAAAGTGTGAAGCCTACTGAAAGCATTAGGCTCAATGGAAATAATGTAGTTATAATCAACTTGCAAATACTCCAGGCTCTCTAGGCCAAGGAAGGTATCATTCTTAAGAAGTTCCAGCTTGTTGTTGTTGAGATGAAGCCTCTTTAGACCCTGAAGTCCGTTAAATGACCCAGTTTCAATCTCCTGTATGTCGTTATTACCAAGATGCAATATAGAAGCCCCAGTGTAGTTGACAAATTCATTGAAGTATAGGCGATTTAAGAGATTTCCAAATAAGAAGAGATGATAGACTGAGAAACGTGGAGGGGTGATCTCAGAAAGGCTAATGATTCCTCTGTTCTCACAGTTCACTGATAAGATGCCATCTCGCTCTTCACAAGGACAGTTGTCACACACCTCTCCATAGGATTCTGTTGTTTCTGCCCAAGAGAGAACCAGGGATGTCAAAGCAAATGCGGTCGTCTGGAGGATCCACATCTGCATTTTCTTGTTTAAATCCTGGTCAAACGTGACTGCAGAGCAGCAATGGTACATTTTACCTCCTGTGGGACAAAATAGGAGACATTTTAAGTAGGGCATCAGCACAGGGAGGCATATGCTCATAGAGGTGTTGAGGTTATAGGTATAGCAGGGAGACATATACTCATAGAAGTGTTATGGGTATAACAAGCTCTGTGTGTTCTGTATACTGATTCCCAGACACATCAGATACGTGTGTATGCAATGAACACCATGAGCAGACAGGTTTCCACTGGAAAAGGTTCCTAATCATCTATAAGTATGCATAAAATGGCTGTCACCTCAGAGATCTTTCCCCACTTTACCTAGCTTTCTAGTGCTTTCAGCACCGCACCACTGAACAGCGCACTGGACGATCTCCATATTAATGTCCAGGCTTCCATTTAATCCACCACAACTTGTCTATGGAGGCTATAGTTCTACCGCAATGCGTTACAGGCTTTCCTAAGCATAGCTTCAGTTTGTCTACAGATGATTTCACCACCTCGTCATCATCATCATGGATAACACGTAGAGAATAATAGAAAGGAACGTCTTGTTCTCTGTTGCTTTGACGATGCCAAAAAGGATCCATAAGCAAAATGGCATTTTGCATCAGGACTAGGCTGTGCGAAATACACCCCTCTTCCCTGTCTCCTCTGCTTCCAAATCCTGCAGGCATCCTTTCAAATCATAATCCATTAAGGTGGCTGAAGGGTTAATCATGGCACATACATGTACAAGGTCTCCAGGGAACGTGTGTAGTCAAATAGCATGGACTTTGGGGAGGCTGTAAAACTAGCTTAATGAGGAGAATCGAAGGGATCATTTCTATTTTCGCCATTGTCAATACTCTGGGCATTAAAGCTGGGGATGGTTACTGATGCTGCTCCTGGGGGAGCAGGACTACTAGATGTAGCCTGTGCTAGTCATGAGGACTACTAGATATATCATGTGCTAGTCTTGAGGACTACTAGATATAGCCTGTACTAGTGATGAGGACTACTAGATATATCCTGTACTAGTGATGGGACTACTAGATATATCCTGTACTAATCATGAGGACTACTAGATAAAACCAGTGCTATTTATGAGGACTACTAGATATAGCTTGTGCTAGTCATGAGGACTACTAGATATAGCTTGTGCTAGACATAAGGACTACTAGATATGCCCAGTGCTAGTTATGGGGACTACTAGATATAGCCTGTGCTAGTCATGAGGATTACTAGATAAACCCTGTGCTATTCATTAGGACTAATAGATATAGCCTGTGCTATGTGCTATAGTCATGAGGACTAGTTCACATTCACAACAGAGAGCTGGGATCAGCATGGCTGTGCTTGCATGGGGCTGCTGTCAGTGAGCAGCAGCTCTGTACTGGAGTCCTTCTGCATCCTTCAGCCCACAACAACTTGCATCTCAACACCCACAATCCAGAGCATCAGGCAGTAAAAAGCGCTGGAGATGCCCACAGTTGAGGGCCACCAGAATGGCCAGGCTGGGTCTACTGTCCAGACCTATTCATCCACAGATCCGCTCCTGGCTATAGGTGACTAGTAATCAAAGTTTAATTGAATTCCAGTTGCTTACCAGAAATGCCAAGGGGGGATCCAAGTTCCTTTACCCAGACCAGAATTGAACCATCCACCTGCCATAAATCCTAAAGGATGACTACCATTAACCCTTGCAGGAGGCAGGATCTCCAGTCTTCTGCACCGCTTCTAAGCCAGCTCCTCCAGTCGTGTGCCATCAGACTCCAGCACATCGCCACCGTGCTGCCCAGAAGATACCAATGAAAGAGGGAGCAGGGCATCCGCACCCGCCTCAGCTCCCTCATTTAACCCGCACCCAGCCTCTTAATAAGCCGAAATGATGATACTCACTCAGACTGGAGTCTCCAGGGCCCAACCATCGCGGAGAGCCGTGAAAACTGCGATCAGGGCGGCAGGAGGAGAGGCGGCTCTTGGCTGCTGTGTGAACAGTAGCCCTCCTCACTCCCAGCCCGCACTGCATCCATCCTCCGGCTCCAGCAGTCCCATTGTGATCCTTCTCCAAGCCGATGGGATTGCAGGGAGGCAGAGACAGCACAGAGAGGGAGAGATGGAGAGCGGGAGAAAGGAGAGGGGGATGGGGGCAGCGGAGGAGGAGTCTGCCGGCACGGGGAGCAGCCTCAGCCTTTCTACTTATCAACTTGACAACATCCTACCATGCATTACATGTCAATTTAGTCCCCAGCTCCAGTCCCCTTCCATGAAATGCCCCCCTCGTGCACGTGACGCGGCTATGCGATGGGGATGCGTGGCGACCGCACCTGCCCTGGTACATTGCACGGACGCGTGATTTAACCCTTGGCGGCCACGCAGCTCTGGGAAGCCTTAGTAACACTCTGCATAGCAGTGATACGTTGTATCCATCCAACCACCTGTAATTGCGCTCCATGGAGCAGATGCTGGATGCTCTTTTCTCAGCGGCCAGTCTGCCCTCAGTCATCCCCCAGAAGCTGACACACATGTTTATTGGGCAGCCTGTCACCCTGTGCCACAGACCGAGCTAAAAAAGCCCAAATTGTGGGTGAGAGGGAAGAGACAGCACCGACAGATGGCGATACAAGGCGACAGTATTGTCTCTTCTTCCCCAGGAATGTGAAAATGAGAGCTGGAGCCATATCTAGCAGCAGCCTAGGAGGATGGAGGCAGTAGACATCTACAGGAGCTTCCATCTTGTGTGGAACAACAAGGAGATCTTGTCTCTTTGTTATAGATATAGAGACAGATGGATAGATAGATAGATAGATAGATAGATAGATGCAGAATACTGTCCTTCATCCCTAATTGCAGCCAGCTTATGATCTACCACTTGCATTGTCTGACCAGCTACAATCACTCCAGAGATAATCTGTAGAGTAACAAAGCAAATCCACTTTTACTGTCTTGTAAAACGCTTGCGCCAGATGTGGATTCTAATGTTCTCCTGTCATAATGCTAAGTGAGGAAGACAGATCCAACTGCTGGAAGCGGGCAAGGACATGCTGTCTACTGACAGTAGCAAATGGATTTGGCTCAACACAATGCATGGAGAACATTTCTGCATTAGATTAATGAATTTTATGTGCGTGTGACTTAGCTACAATGACATAAATTTCATATGGAGATTTATTTATTATTTCAAGTCTGGGTGATTTGCTTTTTTTATTTATTTTTTGCTAATTTGATATTTATCGTTCCTCATAGATCTTCTGTCATTAGGTTTATTCTGAGTGTGGGTTACCCGATTTAACCCTTGACGCAGGAAATAAGATAGGGACCTGCATTATTGATCTATGTATACCTTACCTATGCCTGGATTAGGTACCTTCTAGCACATTAGAATGACAATGCAATGTTATTTGTCCATGTACTTGGCCCACTAGGTGTCTCTAAGAGCACTTCTCTAATGGCTAGTCATGGTTATGGAAGCCAAGGATGAAAGACAAGTGTAATGAGTTGAAGCCTGGGTAACTGAATTAACAGCTAGTAGAGTGGAACAGGAAAAGAAGGAGAAAAGAAAATTAAACAGTTCTCAGATTTCTCATTTACTTTGCCTTCAATGAGTAGCAATGCAATGTGTGCTCTCTCCTCAGAATTGGTTCCTCTGCTATCCTGATGTAAAGGCTAGGTATATCTTTGTAACCTATTTATTTTATTTTTTAATTTCTCTAATGCATCTGCAATGAAAAAATAGGCAATTTTGCATATAGCCTGCATTAATAATTCCTATTATTTTGTGTCTACAGCTGTTATGCAGACTTATGCATCTCCATAGTAACAGAAAATAAACGAAACCCTGTGTATCTGATCCTGAAGTCATATCCCCTTCCATGTGTTCCCCTACATTTATTAAATTAGTAAGAAGTAGGGGGCAGAAAGAAACTGACTGGAGGATCAGACTACACAGGGTTTGATTGTTGTCTGATACCATGGAGATTGCTAAGTCTACATAACAACTGTAGAGACTTAAAAGTAGTAATGGGGTCATGTATCAAACTGGTGTGTAGTAGAACTGGCTTAGTTGCCCATAGCAACCAGGGTTGCCAACCGTCCAGAAATTTCTGGACAGTCCGTAAAAATAGGTGACTTTTTTCCTGTGTCCGTGAAAAAAAATAGCTGTGTCCGTGATTTTTTTTGAGGCTAGTGGTTCTTGAGTAGATTATTTTGGTGGTAATTATCATCATTTTACAGCTCACAGTAAGAGCTGGTAATGAATTATTGTTAGTATATTGAACTGTAGCCCTGTAGTGCTTATCATCTTTATCATTCATTATGGTTTTTCAATTTGTCCGTAAAAAGTGTTGGCTGTCCGTAATTTTGGGATAAATTGTCCAGAAAAATGAAAAATTCTGGTTGGCAACCCTGATAGCAACCAATCAGATTCCACTTTTCATTTTTGTTTCAGAAACAGCTCATATTGAGTTAAAAACTTAAAAGCAGCACTGTTCACCTCACTGCTCCTTTGCGACTTCTGTTCCAGCACTTACCAGATCCCTGCTGGTCTCTATTTTCTGTTCCCATCTTGACTGACTTAGGCTACTTTCACACTGGCGGCAGGCCTGATCCGGCAGGTGAAGGGTGCTGCCGGATCAGGCCTGCTGCAGTAACATGTGTGGAGCCGGAACCGCGCTCCGGCCACACACATGTCACACAGTATATACATACACATAAACATACACACACATATAGACATACAAACACACATACATACTTACATGCTCCCCGGCAGGTCTTCGGAGCGTCAGAGGGACAGGACGGCTCACACAGGTCACGATTCCCCACAGCGCCCTCTGCTGGGCGCCTGGTGGAATCGTCATCTGTGCGCGCCGTCCTGTCCCTTTGACGCTCCGAAGACCTGCCGGGGTGCATGTAAGTATGTATGTGTGTTTTTATGTCTATATGTGTGTGTATGTTTATGTTTATGTGTATGTATGTGT
Source organism: Rhinella marina (assembly GCA_900303285.1). NCBI lineage: Eukaryota > Metazoa > Chordata > Amphibia > Anura > Bufonidae > Rhinella > Rhinella marina. The sequence continues at coordinate 64,984 of ONZH01009653.1, forward strand.
CTATGTGTAGCCGGATCCGTAATGGACTCCATTGAAAGTAAATGGAGGGCGGATCCGGTTACCATTATGGTCACACCAGACGGATCCACCCCCATTGACTTGCATTGGGGGTCATTCCGGATCCGTCTTGGTGCGGATGCCTGGACTGGAGAGCAAACCGCAGCATGCTGCGGTTTGTTCTCCGGTCTGAAGACGGAACGGAATGCTTTCAGGAGCATTCCGTTGTCTTCAGTTCAGTTTTGTCCCCATTGACAATGAATGGGGACAAAACTGAAGCGTTTTATTCCGGTATTGAGCCCCTATGACGGAACTCAATACCGGAATTTTAAAACGCTAGTGTGAAAGTAGCCTTAAAGGGGTTGTCTTCATCAAGTGACATTGATCATGTAGAGAAAGTTAATACAAGGCACTTACGGTATTAATGTAACACAATACATTAATGAGTGTCGTGTATTAGCTTCCTCTACATGATAAATACCATTTGCTGAAGTGAGAGAAACCCTTTAACACAAAGGAAATGCCCACTCGGTCACACATTGGCTTCAATCAGTGATTGGCCAGCAGCATTTCCTGGCGTTTCCTGTGTCGAGAAAGGAACGGGAAGTAGAGGCTATTGGAGACTCACTAAGCAAGCATCTATATATCTATCTATCTATCTATCTATCTATCTATCTATCTATCTATGGTGTAGCCAGGTGGAACACGTCCCCGGGGTGCAGAGGGTTGAGGGTGCTTCTGAGCAGTTGATTTACATGGTGACGCAGGGAGCCATCTCACCATTCAGCTCAGCTGCGCCGCTCCCCAGCAGGCCACACATTGTAATGCTGGTCTGTGTGGGAGGAGCATGTAGGCCTCCCCACCTACACATCCCAGCAACACGATGTGTGTGACCACATTGTGCTGATCTTGCTGAGGAACGCCGGATGTGCCCAATCTTCAGGGAAACAGGTGAGGATTCAGTGTGTTTTTGTTACTGTATTAATGGAGGGAGCACTACATGCCTGGCCTTATATAAAAGCTTTGTCCCTATTGATTATAAGGGAGTTTATGGGTTTCTATCATGTGACCCATCATTTTACTGGACAAAATAGTGCTGCATACTGCATTATTGACAGAAGCATATTGCTTCCTTTGCTGGCTTGATTCATTTTTCCATCACATTGTACACTGCTCATATCCAGGGGTTATGTACACTCTGCAATCCAGTAGCGGTAGCTAAACTTGCACACTATAGGAAAAAGCGCTGGTCTCTCTGATGACAGAGGTTGCCCATAGGCATGCATACAGAGAATCTCTCATCCTGGCGACCTCAAACTGTGTTTCAGCAGTGGTCGTAACCCCCGGAAACAAGCATTGTATAATGTGATGAAGTCTTTAAAAGAAGTGATATGGAAAATCACAATACTTTAGTAAGTGTCTTGTAAAGATGAGCAAACCAGTTTGGTCCATACTTTGATATTTTTCAGATGGCAGATTCCGAATATTTTCAGGTTCATTTCAGATGAATAGAATAAGGTGACATGTAGCGTCATTTTACTGCCGGCGGATAAAAAGCACTAGGAAGGAAGAAGAGTGCTAACCTGACACTAAGAGGAAATGAAGGGAGGGGAGGGCTTGCTCTGATTGGCTTCCAGACAGACAGCCTGGATGAGCCAATCAGTGCTGTAGCAGAAATGGAGGTGCCCTAAGCAGAACGAGCAGAATGTGGTTGGGTCTTACAATGTCTGTCAGAAAAACGATCTTAGGGAGTCAGAGACGGTCAGAAATCAATCAATCTTTTTGTATTCTACTGCCACGGACACTGGTGGGAAAGGCTAGAATTACAAAGAAGAATAAGTGTGTGTGTAGAATAGGAAGGCAGGGAAAGCTGTCAGCCAGGGAGTGAGAAGTGAGGAGCTGAGGCTGACTTTGCCTCCTAGCACAACTGCAACTGCTGCAAACCTCAAAAACATCTACCTGCAAGAAAATGATTTATTTTTTCCCATTTTCACAGAAACCTTTTTTTTTTTTTTTTTGGGGGGGTGTAAGGGTGGAATAAGCACACGTGTACGAATGTAACACCTGTTCTACCATCAATCTATCACAGCATATAGAATACTAGTGTGAACTCTGTGTCATCTTACATATTTAATTTCATTTTTTGGCTATAAATCACTGATTGATAATGTAATTAAAACATAATATAAGCGATCAGTACATCAATAGTAGTGCATAACATTATCTGTGAGTGATAATGTGATATTAAGCATCAGGCCTGGCCCCTAATCTTCTGTTTCTGTTTATTGTATATCCACATGGTTGTAGTTTTATTTATGTTTTATTTTTTATTTTTTTTGGGGGGGGTTCAATTTAATTAAACCAGCATATATGTGATCAATACACCAATACACAGGGTAGTACACCACATTACCTGTGAGTGATAATGTGATATTAAGCGTTAGACCTGGCCTTTAATCATCCATTTCTGTTTCTGATTCCACACAGTTGTAACTTTTATTTTTTTGGGGGCTCAGATTAATTAAACTATTTTGTGCTCCCTGCCTTCCCAGAGCTATAACTTTTTTTTTTTCTATTCAGATAGCCGTATGAGGGCTTGTTTTTTGCATTGCAAGTTGTACTTTCTAATGCCACTATTTAATATTACTTAGGATGTAGTGGGAAGTAGGAAAAAAAATTCTAGGAAAGCTGTCCAATGCAAACTCAGCCAGTTACAGCCACAAATGAAGTTTGGCTGTCCAGTAGTCTAGAGGATCTCGTATCTGGGGTGTCAGGGTGTAGTCTAAGTATGCCACCACCTGTTGGTTCATGTTCTGCTCCATATCCTGCTGGTGCTGGGTGATTTCTTCAGTAGATGGGTGAAGAAAAGTGCTCATTAGAGACTCCAGACTTAAGTTGCTGCTGATGGAGTTGGTGCTTCTCCTGTCCCACAATCCTTCTCCAGCAGCCATGGCATTGGAGCAAGAGCACAGGGGGCCCCGCTAGTCAGACCTTTGTAAGGAGGGGCGATGGTGCACATAGGCAGCGACCAACATACTACATAGGATGTCTCAATAGTAGTTGAGTTTATCCTCCCTCTCAACAAATGGAAAAAAGGCCCCCATTTTGGACCGGTAGCGAGGGTCTAACATGGTAGAGAGCCAGTAGTCATCCCTCTGTTGAATGGTGATAATATGGCTGTCACTACATAAGCAACTCAGCATGCATCTGGCCATTTGCAAAAAGGAATCGGAGGAATCTGGTCTTCCTCATCGCCCTCTAACTCCTCCGGCTCCTCTCCTGTCACAAAACACCCATTTCTGTATACATTGCTTGTGTGTGAATATCCTCCTCCTCCTCAAGTTCAGCCCCCACAGGGATGGCTGAGGTGGCCATGAAATGTAGGTGCGATGTCTCCTGTCCCCTGGCCAAACAGATTTATAATCATCTGCTCCCGGACATGAAGGAGTCGAATGATGTTGTTCATCCGATAGTCCTGGTGACTGACAAATAAAGTGGCCACTTCAAAGGGTCTGATCAAACGGCAGGTGTCATGCATGAACTGCCACTGGCTATTGTCGAAGATACACAGGGGAGTGCTCCTGTCTGCCTACATCATCAAGAAATCGTTTACAGCCTACCTCTGCTCATATAGTCGGCCCAACATATGGAAGATGGAGTTCCAACATGTGTAAACATTGCATATGAGGCCATTCTTCCTTTGTGGCTCAAGAAGGGTGTGCTTTGCATTGTTAGAATGGCTGAATTGCATGCAGTTTCCTAGCCATTTTTAGGATGTCTTGCAGATGGGTGGAAGACTTCTGGAACCGCTTTACAACCAAATTAACCATATGCGCCATGTAGGGCGCATGGCTCAACCTTCCATGACACAGTGCTGATATAATGTTCTTCCCGTTGTCTGTGACCATGGTTCTGATCTTAAGTTAGTGAGGAGACAGTGAAGATTTGATTTTTTTAATGGCAGACGCGGAGCAATTCCTACCCTGTCTGACTTCGTTTGCCCAGGCAAACTAGTATCAGAACAGTGTGACACTGCTAAGCCCTGCACATGTGGTATGCTGGAGGAGCACTCTGAATTGTGCCTGCAGTGGAGCCTGAGGACAAGGTGGAGGATGAGGAGGCAGCAGAGGACATTGGCGCAGGACCTACAGCTTGAGACCGTGGAGGCAGTGCTGTCACCTGACCAAGTTGCTGGTGTGGCTGGTCAGGAGCCATATTTACCCAGTGGGCCATAAGGGACATATATTGTCCTTTACCATAGTTAAAGCTCCACACATCTGCACTGCAGTGAACTTTAGCAGATGTCAAGAGGCTCAAGGACTGTACCACCTTCTGTTCATCATACGTGTGCAGGGCTGGTACTGCCTTTTTGGAGAAGTAATGATGGCTTGTAACTCTCCACCTTGGTTTGGCACAAGCCATCAGTTCTCTGAATGGTGCAGAGTCCACTACATGGAAAGGAAGGGACTGTAGTATCAGCAACTTGGCCAGGAGCACACTCAGTTTCTATGTCGTTGGATAAGTGTACACGTACTGTTGTCTTTTTGCAATCGCCTCAGTGATCGATTGCTGACAAAATGAGTGATGGGGAGTAGGAGGAGGAGCAGGAGCATCAGGACCAGTAGATGATGGGAAGAAAACATAGCCCCCCTCTGCTGAGGTGGTGGAGCCTTGACTGCTGGAGAAGGGGATATGCAACGGTTGCTGCGTCAGGCTGTACCACTACATTAGTGCCACATTTTTCCCAGGCCCTTTATGGTGGCACTGTATGCGTTGATGCAGGGCCATGATTCCAACATTGGCATCCTGGCCACGCTTCACCTTTTGCCCACCGATTCTACAAATGGCCACGCTGATGTTCTCCGGCGGCTTGATTGCCACACCGCCGAGTATGGCATTTTCCCACCACCACATCGTGCTTACTGCCTGCTGTTGCTGTCTTCATGAACTCATGCACCACTAGTTCGTTCCAAACAAGCGGGCTCCTATGTAGCCGGCAGTCTACCCCTGGCATGTTTAGCTCCAGACCTCACACTACTGCCACCCTGCTGACCCACAGCCACGCTACCACCCTGCTGGCTTAGCTGCTGTCTCACGTGTAAGCTGCCACCTTTTTCTCTTGATGAGGATGAAGCCCCCTCTTCACCAGGCTCCCACTTGCGATCGGCTACATTATCATCCACTACTGTCTGCACATCAGTGATGCTCACCAGTCTCAGGGCCACGTGCCTAACCGCTCACAACACCAGCTTCCATGCGATTCTCATTGGCGTTACTTGCCCGCCTACCAGAGGAAGCAGCAGATCTTTCCTCCACATTTGGCTGGGCAGTAGCTGCTGACTATCCTGAAAAGCCAAGCCAAGCCAATGGAATACAATAGTTCCCGAGCAGAAGGAACAGAAAATAAAAAAGGCAGATTCCACAGCCATTTCAACTAAGCGTGGTGTTAGAGGAACCCACCAACGACTATCTGATGTCACTTGAGATGAGGTAGAAGACTGAGTCAACCATTCAAAGACAGCTGGGTTACTGGTCAAAACACGACCCCCGGATGACACTGGCAGCTCTGGCCTGTCACTGCGACTGCTGCTACCACTCCCCCTTCTTCTGCTGCCACTTCTGCCAGCTCCAGAAACATTTTGGCCACTGCTCGTTCCCTTAGAAGGGCTTGTCACCTATCTTTCGGACATACAGTACTGTAACAGTAACTGTAAGGGTAAAATAGCAGTGTCAGAATGCAATTTTACCCCTAAAATAAGGATGAATTTATGTGCTTATATATAAGAATGTGAGCACCCTAAAATTCTGTAATATCAGGCCGCAATTTCACCCCAATTACACAATTTGGTATTAACTAGAGATGAGCGAGCATACTCGTCCGAGCTTGGTGCTCGTTCGAGTATTAGGGTACTCGTAAGTACTCGCAGCTCGGACGAGTATCTCGCCATACTCGAGGAAATGGCAACTTCCGCATCATGCTTTTTTGGCGCCTATAAACACAGCCAATCACAAGCCAGGAGACTCTACAGTACACCCAGCATCACGTGGGGCCCTTACATGTCGATAGCAGGGGTTGGCTGGCCTGATCAGGTGACCCTGGAATATACTAGTGACTGGCTGCGGCGCTCGGCTCAGATGCCATCTGGATGTCGTTAGGGATAGAGCTGCTGCCTTTCAGGGACAGTGTTAGGGCCTGAATTTAGTTCTCAGTTAGGCAGGAATCACCCACAAAGAACCCAACAGCCCTTCTAAGGGCTAGAAGAATTTTTTTTTTGTCTCCTGGCTTGGCTGGCTGGCACTAGTAGTGCAGCTATCGCCATATCTAACCCTGTTTTTTTTTTTATTGTTCTATCTCAGTGATACAAATCCATTGCACACAGCAGTGTGGAACCATTTTGTTTTAGCTCAGTGATACAAATCCATTTTACTCATCTGCGTGTAACCTTTCTGTGTGTCACAGTTCAGCACATTCGCTCCGATCCGTATATACTGTCCAGGTGACACTTTCTGTACGTCACACAATACAACCAAGTCATTTGCTACCAATATCATCTACCGCTTGATCCAGAAAACTCTCTGTGCGACATTTGTCTGGGTCGCAGACTAAATAGCCACCGTTAACAGGGTGTTAGTCAGTTCTACCATAGTTCCTGCACGTTACGTTCCCAAAAAAACAAAATAAAAAAAATAAATTATTTTTTCAGTTGTTTTAGCTCAGTGATAGAAATCCTTTTTACTCAGCTGCGTGTAACCTTTTTGTGTGTTACAGTTCAGCACATTCGCTCCGATCTGTATATACTGTCCAGGTGACACTTTCTGTACGTCACACAATACAACCAAGTCATTTGCTACCAATATCATCTACCGCTTGATCCAGAAAACTCTCTGTGCGACATTTGTCTGGGTCGCAGACTAAATAGCCACCGTTAACAGGGTGTCAGTCAGTCCTACCATAGTTCCTGCACGTTACGTTCCCAAAAAAACAAAATTGTAAAAAAAAATATAAAAAAACAAATATATATATATTAAAAAAAATTTTTTTTCAGTTGTTTTAGCTCAGTGATACAAATCCATTTTACTCAGCTTTGTGTAACCTTTCTGTGTGTCACAGTTCAGCATATTCGCTCCGATCCGTATATACTGTCCAGGTGACACTTTCTGTACGTCACACAATATAACCAAGTCATTTGCTACCAATATCATCTACCGCTTGATCCAGAAAACTCTCTGTGCGACATTTGTCTGGGTCGCAGACTAAATAGCCACCGTTAACAGGGTGTCAGTCAGTCCTACCATAGTTCCTGCACGTTACGTTCCCAAAAAAACAAATTGTAAAAAAACAAATATAAAAAAAAAAATATTTTTTCAGTTGTTTTAGCTCAGTGATACAAATCCATTTTACTCAGCTTCGTGTAACCTTTCTGTGTGTCGCAGTTCAGCACATTCGCTCCGATCCGTATATACTGTCCAGGTGACACTTTCTGTACGTCACACAATACAACCAAGTCATTTGCTACCAATATCATCTATCGCTTGATCCAGAAAACTCTCTGTGCGACATTTGTCTGGGTCGCAGACTAAATAGCCACCGTTAACAGGGTGTTAGTCAGTTCTACCATAGTTCCTGCACGTTACGTTCCCAAAAAAACAAAATAAAAAAAATAAATTATTTTTTCAGTTGTTTTAGCTCAGTGATACAAATCCTTTTTACTCAGCTGCGTGTAACCTTTCTGTGTTTCACAGTTCAGCACATTCGCTCCGATCCGTATATACTGTCCAGGTGACACTTTCTGTACGTCACACAATACAACCAAGTCATTTGCTACCAATATCATCTACCGCTTGATCCAGAAAACTCTCTGTGCGACATTTGTCTGGGTCGCAGACTAAATAGCCACCGTTAACAGGGTGTCAGTCAGTCCTACCATAGTTCCTGCACGTTACGTTCCCAAAAAAACAAAATTGTAAAAAAATATAAAAATAAAATATATAAAAAAAAAAAAATGTCAGTTGTTTAGCTCAGTGATACAAATCCTTTTTACTCAGCTGCGTGTAACCTTTCTGTGTGTCACAGTTCAGCACACTCCCTCCGATCCGTATAATCTGTCCAGGTGACACTTTCTGTACGTCACTTAATTCTACCGGACTTAACAAGTTTGTGGGTTTCAGTATACCAGGCCCGTGTAATTTTTTATTTATTTTTTTATCATACACCTATATACAAAAAATGTTGAACCCCAGGGCTAAGGGTCGAGGGCGTGGGCGTGGGCATTCAATTACTGCAGGGGGAAGAGGCCGTGGTCCTGGGCAGGGTGAGACAGTACCCGCTGATGAGGGAGCAGGGGAATTCCGCAGAGGTACACTCCCTAGCTTCATGTCTCAACTTACAGGGACACGTGGTAGAGGACTGTTGAAACCATAACAGTGCGAACAGCTGATCTCGTGGATTGCGGACAATGCTTCAAGTAATTTGTCCACCAGTCAGTCTTCCACGCAGTCCACCCATGTTACCCAAGGGAGCACTCCTCTGGCTCCTCCACCTCAACCTCCTTCCCCCCAGTCTGCCCCCTCCCAGGAAAATTTGGAATGCGAACCGGCATACTCTCAGGAACTGTTTTCTGGACCCTTCCCAGAATCACAAACCACTTCTCAGGTTGCTGCTGACCTCGTTCCCGATGCCCAAGTTTTCCAACTGTCGCAGTCTGTGGGTGATGATGATGACAATTTTGAGTTAGTGGAAGAAGTATGTAAAGAGGTGTCAGACGATGAGGAGATACGTTTGTCAGACAGTGGTGAAGTTGTTGTTAGGGGAGGAATTCCGAGGGGGGAGCAGACTGAGGAATCGGAGGATGACGAGGTGACTGACCCAAGCTGGGTTGATATGCCGAGTGAAGACAGTGCTTCTGAGGCGGAGGCGAGTGCTGCACCAGAACAGGTTGTAAGAGGCAGTGGTGTGGCCAGAGGGAGAAGCAGGGCCAGAGCTGGTGCATCATCAGCAACTGTTTCACGTAGTGAAGCTCCCGTGGCGAGGCCTAGATGTTCGCAAGTCTGGAGGTTCTTTAAAGAAAGTGAGGATGACCGACGGACTGTGGTGTGCAACCTGTGCCACACCAGGATCAGCAGGATCACTCGCTGCCTCTGCTAGTCAACCCCCCGCGTCACTCTGCTAGTCAACCCCCTGCCCAGGACCCCGGCACGAGCGCCTCCCGCCGGAAAACCACACCTTCGCCTCCACGATCCTCCACAGCGTCCACCAACGTGTCCCAGCGCAGCGTTCAGCTGTCTTTACAGCAGACGCTGGAGCGCAAGAGGAAATACAGTTCCACCC
>ONZH01009654.1:0-31863 GCA_900303285.1 Rhinella marina
TGTTGTCTTTACCCTCTCTCCCCCGCACAAATCCAACCTGATCATGATGAATTAACTGAGGGAGTAATAGCTGTAGTCGAGAGGCCAACATTTTGGCCAGTAGCTTAAGGTCAATATTTAGCAAGGAAATTGGCCTATAGTTGGCACAAGATGACGGATTCTTACCCTCCTTAAGAGTCTGGCGTTTTTTTGAGGAAAGTGCTGACAATAAATGGATTGTAATTTGTAACCTATGCCGTACCAAGATGAGCAGGGGCTTAAATCCGACACATGTCAGCAAAGCACCCTAAAAGGTGGGCTGAACGCCTGGGTACACGATCTGTGTCTGCAGGTCACACCACTGCCTCCTCTTCCCTTCTGTTACGTGCTGTCCAAGACGCAGGCCCAGATGCCTCCTGCCTTGCACCTGGACCTTCGCAGGAAACATCAGCCAGCATGTCCACTTCAATGTCCCAGCGCAGTGTTCAAATGTCCTTACCACAGGCATTTGAACACAAGCGCAAATATCCTGCCACCCACCTACAGGCCATAGCTCTAAACGCGCAACTTTCCAAGTTGCTGGCCCTAGAAATGTTGCAGTTTAGGCTGGTGGACACCGAGGCCTTTCGCAGCCTGATGGCGGCGGCTGTCCCTCGTTACGCAATCCCCAGCCGCCACTATTTTTCCTGGTGTGCCGTCCCTGCTCTACACCAGCATGTGTCCAGAAACATAACCTGGGCCCTGACCAATGCAGTTACTGGCAAGGTCCACTTAACAACTGACACATGGACAAGCGCTTGTGGCCAGGGACGCTACATTTCCCTGACGGAACACTGGGTGAACGTTGTGGAGGCTGGGAGCAAGTCGTCCCCTGGGATGGCTCAGGTGCTACCCACGCTGAGGATTGCAGGCCCTACTTCCATCCGGATTTCCGCTGCCACCTACAGTAGCGGCTGCAACCGCTCCTTCTCTTCCTCCACCTCCTCCTCCACTTCTTCCCATGCAGAATTGCCATCTTTCAGCACCACTGAGACTTCTGTCAGTAGCTGGAAGCAGTGTAGCACAGCAGTCGGTAAGCGGCAACAGGCCGTGCTGAAGCTTATTTGCCTGGGTGACAAACAGCACACCACCGCAGAGCTTTGGCAGGGCATAAGGGAACAGGCTAAGCTGTGGCTCGCGCCAGTCAAACTATAGCCAGGCATGGTTGTATCCGATAACGGCCACAATTTGGTAGCGGCTTTGTCAACCTCCCACACATACCATGCCTGGCCCATGTATTCAACTTAGTGGTTCAGCGGTTTCTGAAAACCTACCCCAATTTGTCTCAGCTACTGGTGAAGGTGCGTCGCCTGTGCGCCCATTTCCGCAAGTCACCGACAGCTTCAGCCGGCCTGGCAACCCTGCATCAGCGCTTGCGGTTGCCGGCTCACCGACTGCTGTGCGACCTGAGCATGCCATGGAATTCCACCTTACACATGTTGAGCAGGCATTGTGAGCAGCAGAGAGCAGTAGTAACTTACCAGCTGCAACACGGTCAGCTCCTTTCTAGTCAGCTTCCGCTCTTCACAAGCGATGCGTGGGCATTGATGTCTGACCTTTGTGAGGTGTTACGCAACTTTGATGAATCTACACAGATGGTGAGCAGCGATAATGCCATTATCAGCGTAACCATCCCACTTCTGTGTCTACTAAAAAGCTTGCTGCTCACAATAAATGTGTGCGTGTGGAAGAGGTGGAAATGGGGGAAGACCTTACACAGGGTGATAGCCAGACCCTCGATTCGTATTCTCAGCTCCAATTGGAGGAGAAGACGGTTGCCACCGCTACACAGAGAAGGCATACCACGTTTACAGCTTATTAGGCTGCCCTCGAAGTCCACCAGCTGGGCCTGCACCCAAATTTTTTAGCCTGTCAGCTCACCAGCTGGGCCTGCAACATAATTTTTTGGCCTGTCAGCTCACCAGCAGGCACTCAACCATAATGTTTTACATGCTTAGCTCACCAGCTGGGTCTGCACCCGAATTTTTTAGCCGGTCAGCTCAGCAGCTGGGCCTGCAACATAATTTTTTGGCCTGTGAGCTCACCAGCAGGCACTCAACCATAATGTTTTACATGCTCAGCTCTGCTACATGTCACTTGTAATGTTTCAGACGTTCAGCTAAGCGGCATGTCTCTTTTAAAAAAAATTTTCGGTCAGCTCGGCAGCAGAGTGTCACCCTTAAATTTTTTGGATGTTCAGCTTGGCATCAGCGTGTCACCCTTAAATTTGGGACAGTTTGATAAAGTGCGGTGGCAGCAGCATGTGTCCCTTAAATTTTTGGGACGGTCTATTCGGCAGCAGCGTGTCAACCTTAAATTTGGGACAGTTTGATAAAGTGCGGTGGCAGCAGCATGGAGTCCTATTCCATTATTCATAGCTCAAGTATTGAGGAAACCCGGCCTGGTTTGAACACTCAAATTTTTTAAGTTAACGATTCCGGCCCCCGGGACACTCAGGGAAGAGCATCGGGGAGGCGCCAAGAGGCTGGGGCTCCGACAGGTGGTATCTCACCTCGCTGCAGACGGCCAACTTGATCCCAAGATCAAACTTCGAGCTTTTTAAGTGCAGCAACTTATATATACTGTGACAGACCATGTGGGAAAGTGGTAGATGGTGTCTATGTTTCTCCATGCTTTAAGGTTCCATTCAGGTAAAGCAAGCATTGGTCTCAGAGGTCTGTGTGATTTGGAGGTAATTAGGGATCAGCTGTGATGGCTTCTTTAAAAACAAGCCAGCCTCTGAGTCACACTCTCTCTCTCAGCCTGGGGGAAGGTGGTATATGCCTGCGAGAGGACACTGCGGGACTGCTAAAATCAGGTTGTACAGACTGTTCCTTGTACATGTTTGTTTTGGGTGTCAGGTCTTAGGCCTGCACTACGTTAGTGAGGAAATCGTTTGTGTTTAAGTTAGAGCCGGAGAGGCATAGGTTTTATGTTGCTGTTTGTTTTGGTTTATGCCCTGCAACCTGAAAATAAAACGTACTGAGGTCAGTTTGCTCCAAATTCCTGCCGTGTGGTCGGATAATTCTTCTGGTGTGCTTGCTGGTGAGTGCCCGTCTACCCCAGGAGACGACTATCCAGCTACCTAATCCCTTACAAGTTGGTGGAGGGGGCTTTGGGCACAAAGAAACACGGTGGAAAATTTAAAGGGCCAGCGTACCCTATTTTTGCCTATTGCAAGAGAGTATAATTCTGCGCATTTAAGATGGAGGACATGATTAAAGCCATGTTGCATGCTGTTGCATCACAGCAGGAGGCTACCAGGGCACAACAAGAGGCTACAAGAGTGCAACAGGTTGCTCTAGAGGAGACAAACCGGAGACTGACTGCTCAACTGGAGGCTACGCAGGAGGAGCAAAAGAAGGACCGTGATGCTTTAAAACAAGTGGTGCAGCAACTAGCCAGTGTTGCTGGAAGGGTCCCAGGTATAGCGGACACCAGTTCTACCTCCATAAGAGCAAGCCACTTTCTGCAAAAGATGACCGCTTCTGATGATGTGGAAGCCTACCTAACTACGTTCGAGAGGACTGCAGAACGAGAAGGAAGGCCAAAGGAACAGTGTGCAAGTCTTGTGGCACTTTTTCTTTCAGGGGAACCCCAGAAGGCATACTTTGACCTGGATAATCAGGATGCCATGAATTATGACAAGCTAAGGAAGGAGATCCTAACACGGCTTGGCGTTACAGTCTTTGTCCATGCACAGCGAATGCACAATTGGGTCTATCAGATGGACAAACCTCCGCGCTCACAAATGCACGACCTCATCCATCTTACCAGGAAGTGGCTGCAGCCAGAGATCTTGACCGGCCCGCAGATGCTGGAGCGGATTGTAATGGATCAATACTTAAGGTCCCTGCCTGTTAGCCTACGCAAGTGGGTAAGCCATGGGGATCCCAAAAGTGCCGATCAGCTAGTGGAGATGGTTGAGAGGTACACTGTGGCTGAGGAGCTGTTGAGTCTGCCACAGCGCCCCATACTCTTGCAGTGGAGATCTCCCGGTCCATCTGGTAAGGCTGTTCCAAGGGAAAAGGGGGCTGGAAGAACGGTGCATGTAAGCGGGGAAACTGAAAGCCAAGGACCTAAAGACTGGCAAACTATGTCCGGGAGGTCCATGGTTTCTAAGAGACTCAGTAAGGACATAAGATGCTATAGATGCCAAATGCCAGGTCATGTTGTTGCTAACTGCCCAGGGTATAATGAGCCTATGCAATGTGATGCTGCCTATATAAATCGTTGTTTGTCTCTGTACACCAGGCTAGCGTGTGTTGCATTGCCTAATGGGAATAATGATAAACAAATGTGCACTATTGCTGTGGAGGGTAAAGAAGTATGCGCACTATTAGATTCAGGCAGTCTGGTCACTTTGATAAAGTCAGACTTGGTAAACCCCATAAAATGCCAGGAAAAAACTATTGATGTCATTTCCATACATGGGGATACCAGAAATTACCCTACGGCTATGATTGACATAAGTACACAGTTTGGTGCCATAAAATATACTGTTGGTTTAGTACCATTGTTAATGCATGAGGCCATTGTGGGGAGAGATTTCCCACATTTCTGGAAGCTATGGGAAAATAGAATTTCTCCCACACTTCCTAGGGGTAAAACAAGTGAGCGTAAACTTGAGTCTAGACCTATGTGCATGCCTTTAACTGGGGGTTCTGATAATGCAGAACCTTTTCCTTTTTCAGTTATGGCTGGAGAGTCAGAGGAAGCAGATAATATGTATCAGGTGGTAAAGAAGGGGGGAGGTGTAGTGGAACAATTAGTGGTACCCAAAGCATTTAGAAAAACTGTACTGGAGCTTGCACATGGTCATCCTATGGGGGGACACCTAGGGGTTGAAAAGACCACTGATAGAATCCTACAAAGGTTCTTTTGGCCTGGAGTTCACAGAGCTTTGAAAGATTATTGTGCTTCCTGCCCAGAGTGTCAGCTTTCAGCTCCTATGCCCCACTATCGTAGCCCCTTGGTCCCTTTACCAATTATTGAGGTGCCATTTGAGAGGATAGCAATGGACCTGGTGGGACCTATTGTAAAATCTGCTCGAGGCCACCAGCACATTCTAGTAATAATGGATTATGCTACTCGCTATCCCGAAGCTATACCATTGCGTAACACCTCATCAAAGACCATTGCTAAAGAATTAGTGCATGTGTTCAGTAGAGTGGGTATACCAAAAGAGATCCTTACGGATCAGGGTACTCCCTTTATATCACGAGTGATGAAGGAGTTATGTAAATTGTTTAAGGTCAAACAGTTGCGCACATCTGTCTATCACCCACAAACGGATGGTCTGGTAGAAAGATTTAATAAAACATTAAAAGCAATGTTAAAAAAGGCTGTGGATAAAGATGGGAAAAACTGGGACTATCTTCTCCCATACCTCATGTTTGCCATCCATGAGGTCCCACAGTCATCCACGGGGTATTTCCCATTCGAGTTGCTGTATGGCCGGCACCCCAGAGGGCTTCTAGACATAGCGAAGGAAACCTGGGAGGGGGAAGCCACCCCCTATAAAAGTGTAATTGAGCACACTTCACAAATGCAAGACCGTATCTTGGCAGCAATGCCTATTGTAAAGGAGCATATGACCCAAGCACAGGAGGCACAACAAAGAGTGTATAATCAGAAGGCCAGGGTCCGCTCATTTACCCCAGGTGAAAGGGTACTTGTTCTTATATCAACAGTTGAGAGCAAATTTCTGGCAAAATGGCAAGGTCTCTATGAGGTAATAGAGAAAATAAATGAGGTGAATTGCAAAATTCATCAACCAGGAAGGAGAAAGCCTGAACAAGTGTACCATATTAATCTTATAAAATCATGGAAAGACAGACACTCTCTTGCTGCAGAAACTTTCTCTTCCTCAGAACCTGTGGTCGCTAAGATGCCCTTGTTGCCAGAAGTAATAATATCTGACTCTCTGTCAAATACACAAAAGACAGAAGTACAAGGATTCCTCCTTAAAAATAGGGATTTTTTCTCTGAGCTTCCTGGCCGCACCCCTTTAATTAAACATGACCTCATTACTGAACCTGGTAAAATAGTTAAATTACGGCCTTACAGAATACCAGAGGCAAGGAGAGGGATTATCTCAGAGGAGGTTAGAAAAATGTTGGACCTTGGAGTAATTGAGGAATCCCATAGTCAGTGGTCAAGCCCCATAGTACTCGCCCCAAAGCCAGACGGTAGCTGGAGGTTTTGCAATGACTTCCGTAAGCTCAACTCTATATCTAAATTTGATGCCTACCCAATGCCAAGGGTTGATGAGCTTATTGACAGGTTAAGAAGTGCCCGCTATATAACCACCTTAGATTTAACAAAAGGGTACTGGCAAATACCTCTTACAGAGGAAGCGAAGAAAAAAAACAGCTTTTGCCACCCCTGATGGTTTGTTTCATTATGTGGTCTTGCCATTTGGTTTACATGGTGCACCAGCAACGTTTCAGAGGGTGATGGGTAGAGTTTTAAGACCTCACAGGAGGTACGCAGCAGCATACCTTGATGATATCATCATCCAAAGTCCAGATTGGGAAAGCCATTTACCTAGAGTACAGGCTGTCATTAATTCCCTTGCTGAGGAAGGATTTACTGCCAATCCAAAAAAATGTGCAATAGAATTGGAGGAAGCCAAACACCTCGCATATACAATAGGCCATGGTCTTATAAATCCCCAAATTAGTAAGATTGAAGCCATACAAGGATGGCCTCGCCCAGGGAACAAGAAGCAAGTTCGGGGTTTTCTAGGTATCACAGGCTACTATAGAAGGTTTATTCCAAATTTTGCCTTCCTTACAGCTCCTTTGACTGAGCTGACCAAAGGGAAAGACTCGGTCATGATTAAGTGGACACCAGAGGCTGAACAAACATTTCAAGCCCTCAAAAACATTTTGTGTGCTCAGCCGGTATTAATCACTCCTGATTTTAAAAAGGAATTTGTTCTTCAAACAGATGCCTCTGATGTTGGTCTGGGAGCTGTACTTTCTCAGGTACGAAATGGGGAAGAACATCCAGTGCTATATTTGAGCAGAAAATTGAATGTCAATGAGGAAAAATATGCCACTGTTGAGAAAGAGTGTCTCGCTGTTAAGCGGGCCCTTGAGGCTCTCCGATATTACCTTCTGGGTCGACACTTTGAATTAGATTGAATTAGACAGATCATGCCCCCCTTAAGTGGATGTGTGAAAACAAGGAAAAAATAGGAGGATCACAAGATGGTTCCTAGCTTTGCAGGAATACAGATTTACTGTAAAGCACAGACCAGGGTCAAAAATGGGAAATGCAGATGCATTATCCCGAGTTCACTGCTTGACGACCAATTGTGTTCCAGCCACTAGGCTGAAACAGGAAGGGGGGAAATGTGACAGACCATGTGGGAAAGTGGTAGATGGTGTCTATGTTTCTCCATGCTTTATGGTTCCATTCAGGTAAAGCAAGCATTGGTCTCAGAGGTCTGTGTGATTTGGAGGTAATTAGGCATCAGCTATGATGGCTTCTTTAAAAACAAGCCAGCCTCTGAGTCACACTCTCTCTCTCTCAGCCTGGGGGAAGGTGGTATATGCCTGCGAGAGGACACTGCTGGAGTGCTAAAATCAGGTTGTACAGACTGTTCCTTGTACATGTTTGTTTTGGGTGTCAGGTCTTCGGCCTGCACTACGTTGAGGAAATCGTTTGTGTTTAAGTTAGAGACGGAGAGGCATAGGTTTTATTTTGCTGTTTGTTTTGGTTTATGCCCTGCAACCTGAAAATAAAACGGACTGAGGTCAGTTTGCTCCAAATTCCTGCCGTGTGGTCGGATAATTCTTCTGGTGTGCCTGCTGGTGAGTGTCCATATACCCCAGGAGACGACTATCCCGCTACCTAATCCCTTACAATACGCTATTGGAGCTGGAACTCTTTTTATTGAATTTTATATAAAATTACAAAACATTGCTCAAATCATAAGACAAAGCCAAGTAAACAAAATTAATCCCAGGCTGATCCAGCCATACACACCACACTCATACACGCCTAGAGAAACATAATCAAAAGGACCTAACAAAGGTCTAACAAAGGAAACTAACAAAGAGCATTAGCCTACTTTTCCACTGAAAACCTAAACCAAGACCTGAACCAAAACCAAGACTTAAACCAAAACCTAAACCAAAAACCTTGGTATAAACATAATTATGCACAGCTTGTGCGAAAACTGAAATAATATCCACTTTTTTTTAATATTATTTAATTTTAATAAAGCACAACAAATAAACACAAACCAACTTAACCTACCTTATCCTATGACTACCTATCCCTCCACCCAGGGGCTGACCTCCGCCTCATGTCCATGTCATGTCCGCATAGTCCAAGGACAGCCCTACCTAAACCTATACCCACCTATGTCCAGCCCCTCGCCCCATGTCCTCCCATGTCCACATAGTCCAGGGCTGGACGCAGGCCTCCCTACACACAAAAATAACCCCCCCACCCCAACTCTCCCCCACCCCCCCACAAAACCCACCCCACCTAACTAGACCCACTATCCTTATACTACTACTAGAAACAAGAAACAATTTCAAACTTCCTTTACTTAACAGACCTAACATATCAAAACTTCCCGAAGGCCCAAGTTCAGTAGCCTGCAACCTTTCTTCAAAAATCCTCTTCTCAATTCACAAATCAAAAATCTAGGGTGAAAGCAACAGTCCACCACCACAAAAGGCACGACTAAGCTAAGGCACATCAAAAGCAAAGCCTCTCTAGAGGAGAGAGGCTCTACTCATGCCCAGCCTCACGTGCTCTAAAGAACAAACCTTCACCAGGTCACCCAGAATGTTCCTACATACCTCTTCCACCGGGAGGACTTTCTGCTGCGTCGAAACTAGACACCGTGAATTCCAAGTGAAAAATCTAACTACTAAGCTAACTATAAAAGATGTGCATGGGTTCCTTCTTCCCAGACCTTTGAAGGCTCCATAGGCCCACTCCACATAGGTGAGGTTGGCTAGCCAAGGCCAGCCAATGGTAGCTCCCACCCGTTTATACACCTCTGAATTAAAGGGACACCGAAGCAGGAAGTGCTCCATACTTTCCAGTACGTTGCAACACTCCTCCCGGGGACAACCCCTTTCCTCGGAGTTCCTGTACTTCAGGTTGTCCCTCACATACAGTTTCCCATGGAAACAGCGCCAAGCCAAGTCCCAATACTTCAAGGGGATCCTTGCTGAATTTAGCAACTTTAACCCCGCATCTAGATCCCGACTTGGGCAATCCTTGAGAGCCAGCGGCTTTTGGAAGTGGGTCAACAAGACCCTCTCGTCAAGGGATCTCCTTGACAGGGCCTTGATATCCCTCACCTCCAAACCCCACCGGCGGATCACCTTCAGAACCGGTCTAACATAAGCCGGGAGATATCCATGTGGCGTACGCAAGTCCTTCACTCGCCCTCCTTTCTTCCATTCCTGGAAGAAAGGCCAAAACCAACCCTTATAGGACACTACCCACAGAGGAGTCCTCTCTGACCAGAGGTTTGACAGGTTGGTCTTAACAAAGGTGTTCACCAGAAACACCACAGGGTTGACCATAGACAAGCCCCCTAGCCTCCTCATGCGATATATCACCTCTCTCTTTACTAGGTTCAGCCTATTCCCCCCCATAACAGCTGGAAGAACAGGCTGTAAACCCGAGTCCAGAGAGGCTCTGGCAAGACACACACGCTGCCCAAATAGATGAGTAAAGGCTGCAGGTATGTCTTGATCAGGTTGACCCTTTCCCTAAGGGTTAAGAACCAACCCTTACACTGGTCAACCTTCTGAGCGGCGATCTTAAGCCTGTCATCCCAATTTTGTGTGGGGTAATCCCCATGGCCGAAATGGATGCCTAGGACTTTTGCTGAAGACTGGGGCCCTGGAGAGGTGGATCTCCCCCTCCCAGCCAGAGACTTTCGCACTTATCCCGGTTGATCATGGACCCAGAAGCCTCAAAGTAGTGGTCAACGTCGGACATCACGTATTTCGCATCCCCTCTCGAGGACACAAAAACAGTGACGTCGTCGGCATATGCCACCACCTTCAGAGTGGCTTCTGGTACCACCAGATCCATCCTGACTCCCGCCAAAGGTCCACGATCGATCCTCTTAAGAAAGGGATCAATCGTGAACACGTATAAAAGCGGGCTCAGAGGACAACCCTGTCGGACACCAGACCCAACCTCAAAAAAGCGGCCAGACCTTCCGTTCACCAGTGGAAAACTCTCTGCCCCTGCATATAAGATCTTAAGCCAATCAACAAACCCTCCTGGCAGACCATACCTCAGATGGACCGACCAGAGGTACTCGTGGTCAACCCGATCAATAGCTTTCGCCTGATCCAAGGACAACATGTACCCCTTCCACTGACCCGCCCTACTCCGTTCCACTGCCTCCCAGACACCGAGCACATCACTAAAAGTACTACGACCTGGAACCTAGCAATGCTGAGTCCCTGAAAGGAGCCGGGGTGCAAAATCGCCCAGCCGGTTAATCAGTGTCTTTGCCAGAACCTTTCTGTCTGTATTGAGAAGCGCTATGGGATGCCAGTTCTCAATACGGTTCGGGTCTTTACCCTTTGATGAAAGGATCAGGGTGGACCTCCTCAATGACTTCAGCAGAGGGCCTGAGGAAAGACACTCATTAAAAACCTTAGTCAAGAGGGGAACCAAAGCGTCCTTATAGGTCTTATAGAACTCCGATGTTAAGCCATCCGGCCCTGGCGATCTCTTGAGGGCAAGCCCCTCAATCGCTAGGCTTACTTCCTTTTCCCTGATCGCTTCCATCAAAACATTAAGAGTGAGGTCTACTCCTGTGTCAGGGATGGTTTCAGCCAGGAAAGCCGTCATCCGGTCCCAATCTAGTTCCTTCTTCCCCAAGAGGTGCGAGTAGAAGGATCTGATGACTTCTAAGATCCTTGACTTGGACCTTGTCAGGGATCCTGTACCATCAGTCAGTCCGGTCACTAACTTGCAACTCACTGACATCCTACAGTTTCTGTAAGGGTTGGGCAAGCGGTACTTCCCAAAATCCCTCTCAAAAACCAAGGATGTGTGCCTATCATACTGGCACCTCTTAAGTAAAGATTTCACTCTGGAGATCTCCTCTCGGCTACCTCTGGTCAAGATTAGAATCTCGAGTTTCCTCCTCAGATCCCTGTATAGGCAATACCTATCCAAAGACCCAAGGTTCGAGAGCTGGTGGAAGAACTTGGATACCCTCTTTTGGAAAATCTCCCACCACTCTGACTTACTGCTACAGAGATCCAACAAAGATACCTGGTCCTGAAAAAAGTCCTCAAAGGATTCTCACCTCTGCTTCTTACATGAGAGCAAAATTTAGCTTCCAGTACCCTCGATCCATTTGGGGGGATTCTGCAACATTCAAAGAAAACATAATCAAACAGTGATCGGAGAATTCCACCTCAACAACTTTTAAAGGTGAAAAGATGGTCTCCTCCTTCAAAAAAAACTATCTATTCTTGACCTACACTGACTACCCCTAAATAAGTGAACCCACTGTGACCTGGGGTGTGCCGGATGTGGACATCCACCAGGTGAGCTTCACTAACTATGCTATTTAAGGCGATGCTATCATAGGCCAGCCGGTCTCTGGTGCCTCCCCTATCAAGGGTCCTCGTGATAGTGTTAAAATCACCCCCCAAAGACCACTCGTCGGCTTGAAAATAGGAAAGGTTTGATCCTAATGAAGAGACGCTTTCGATCCCACTTAGTTTGTGGACCGTAGATATTTATCAAGCGAAGCTCTTGTCACCTCATGAGGACGTCTAACATCAGACACCTCCCCATTTCTAGTTCAATTGCTCATCGGCAGACCACCGGTGCGGTGAAAAGTATCGCCACCCCCGCTATATGGCTCAGCCTCAAAAGACCAATAGGAAGGGCCTAGCCTCCATTCCCTCTTAGCTTTGTACACGGCCACCAAATCTGGAAGCCTGGTCTCTTGCAAAAATAAAATGTTGGCTTCAACCCAGCCAAGAAAATCAAAGGCAGCAAAGCGAGCTGTATCGGACTTAATGCTGGCGACATTAATGGACAGCAGTGTCAATGGCGTGGGTGTCGCCATCCTGAGTAATTAGAGCTAGACTGTAACTGGAGTTTTCTCTTATCAAGGCAGGGACGAAGACATCTGAAGTCAGAGTAGGCTCCTTTATTGACTTGCTAGCAAGTGAGACACCCACAGCATATAGCTCTAAAAATGGTGTCTGAGGGGTCTCCATCTCACAATGCCTTATGTATGCTAGCAAATTACTGATTGTAAGGTTTCACAAACAAAAGGTATTCTTCTATCATAATCTCTTTAAAGCTTATTCAAATAGATACTAGGGTCCAGCTGAGTCAAGGTAACGTTGTTTATTGTTTGACTCAGTCACCCTTACAATCTAATTTTAACACTTGATTGCAGGAATATATTTTATACTTAAAAATGAATTATTTTAACATTTCCCCCCTGTTTAAAATTTATTCATGCATCCAAATTTGGTTCATCAGAAAGTTTTGGTCTCCTGCTTGAAGTTTTCCCAAATTTCATCATATATTGGAGGCTGTGATATCATCAAATGGTTCGTCTTCCGAATGTATCTCTTGGTACATGGTATGAGACACTGAGGTTTCTATCAGTCCATGAATTAGTCCTCTTATGCAAGGTATAGCACAACATCCACAAACAGTCAATAAACTTATTACAGTGGCAACGGACATCAGTACTGAATATACCAATCCAGACCATTTTCCAAATAGGCCTTCTAACCATGAAGAGAAGGGATCATCATATCCAGAGTTTTCAGCCCATTCATTAGATAGTGCAGTCAATCCTTTGAGGGCTCTGGTGATACTTCCATCTGGAGCTGTATTGTTAGGAATGAAAGTACAACAACATCCCTCTACCATTTTGCAGACTCCACCTTTCTCAGCTAATGACATATCTAAAGCCATTCTATTTTGCCATGCCATAAGAGAAGTTGGACCTAGCTGCTCTGCTATCCCTCTAACAGCATCTCTGGTATAATTCACAAATCTTTGTTGATTATAATAAATATAATTTATCCAATCCACATTTTTATTTATGGTTACCCACCATATTAAGGATTCCCACCCGGCTGCAATCTGGTTTCTAGCCTTGTATTCATTTGGCACACCACGAGGCACTCCAATTTCATCAATGTAGATAGAGGAATCAAAAGAACCATGTGGGGCCTTCCTCTTCCCTCGGTGATGCTGCTGGACTTTTTTCAGCTAGTCCCCTGTCGAGAGCAGGCGAAATGGCATGACTAGCTGGATCAGCGCACATTCCCCCCTGGGAGTTGTGTACCAATCCTGCTCTTATCTATTTGTCACCGCATAACCACCAAATATCAGCTCTCAGGGCTGTCTGGTTTGTCCAAATCTCCGAGTAATTGGAATTCCCCGTTATGTTAATCCTCTCACTACAATAACTATCTTGGAGTTTCCCATAATCATGCCCATTCCCTGAAAGGATGAAACAAGTATAGTTGCCTGGATATGCAATTACCTGTGGTGGGATATCCGGTTTTCTAATTGGTGGGAATAACAGGGATAAGGTCTTACATTTTTCTTCTTGTGCTGTGGGTTGGTATGTTATATTATAAAGTTTAATTATACATTGAAGTCCCTTACTATCTTCTGCATCACTTAGAGGAAAAGGCACTGTACCTAGCTGAGGTCTGGCAGTGGCACAAGATATACAATTTTCCTTTTTAAGGCTCTTTGCTGTATACTTAAGCCATTCTAACCATTCATTTTTCTCTTCATAGCCTGTCTCTATAGCCAACTTATCTTCATAACGTAAGTTAGAAAACCGTACCATATGTCCTAAGTTTTCTATGATGGCTCCACCTGGTATCTCAATTTTTTTCTCTAATTCTGTCTTCTTTTCTATTCTCTGTATTTCAATGAAGAAATGTCCTATGTGGTCTGGTCCTGAGACATCTGCCCCTATGGCAAATAACCTTTGATCTGACTTCTTAGGGTCTTTTAAAGTAATCAAGAGCTTATTGCAATTATTTTTCTCATTACATAGGGATGCTCCTTTCTTCCTTACTGAGAATCTCTGTTGCAATCCAGTGTTTTCCTGTGTCCTTAAAAGTGTATACCCATAAGGGATATCTCTCGTGGTCCATATAGCCAAATCCCAAGTATTACATTGTCTATTACCTGGGGTATTAGTAGGTATAAAACACACATATTTATCAGCCCAGGTCAAAGAAGAAGCATGATCCCTGTCTACACAGTAATTATTTGTTAACGTGCAAAAATCTACCTCTATTGTGCTTTCCTGACCTTTTATAAATGTGATGTTAGTAACAAAATACCCTACCCGTGTGTCTCTCCAGTCTGTAGGATCTTTAGCTCCTGTACCCCCATGGCGTCTTGCATCCCCCAGGAACACCCATTCCATCATAAATATCCCTAATATCTGCATCCTAAGTCTGAGGTTGTTACTCGGGTATAAGGAAAGAACTGGGAGTCTTCACCAGGTTTGAGACAAGCTCTCTCTCCCCTTTATAGCTGGACTTCTAGCAACAGTCTCAGACTCTATTCTGGCCCTATCTGTCTGACCAATTTACAATGGGACAGATGGATCCATGAGGTTCTCTCAGCAATTTTAACAGCCATAGGGGTTGTCAACAGAACTTGATAGGGTCCTTCCCACCGAGGTTGGTACCAGTGCTTTTTCTTTATGGCCTTGATAAGAACCCAGTCTCCTGGTTTTACCACAACTCCATCAACCGGCTCACCTGGAATACAATTTGGAACAGACACTTCTTTGTTGGTTAACATTTTGACCATATAGTCTGTAAGTGTAAAATCAGCTTCCTCATCACTTCTAGAAAATGTCTTAAGTTGTGGAAGTATATAGGGTCTACCATACATCATTTCAAAAGGTGTAAGTCCTTGTGCTGTTGGAGTTACATGCATGTTAAGGACTACTAAGGGTAGACAATATACCCAATTTTTTCCAGTTTCCTCCATAGTCTTCTTTAATTTTTTTTTTTTAATATCCCATTATCACTATAGATCCTTTGTGGAATTCCATGGCGTGGAATAATTTCTTTTACCAGTGCCTTTGCTACTGTTATTGCATCAGGATTTGCTGAGGGAAAAACACATAGCAGCCCCTGGACTTTCTGAGGTGGCCAGTCCTGGCTCTTTTTATCTGCACACAGGAAAGATGTACTAGAACAGTTCCACACAATCAAGAAAATGTCAATTCAAAAACTCAGTTCATATTAGAAAAAGCCGTTGATGAGGTGGTTTCCTCTCCATCCTCGCATCATTGATCAAATAAAACAAATGTCCTTAGAAGTTTTGTCCAACACTGTATGTAAATAACTCTTACCAATAATACCACAATAGTCCTCTGCCAAAGAAAATAAACTTTTACGAAACTGTAAACTTGATCTTATTTAAAGTACACACAGTACTGCACATTAAACAATAGCAATGCATGGGTATTAGTTTTTGCAGTGTAAAACCTTTTAAACCAAACAAAACACAACCCCATCAATATCAGTTTATTCATGACCCTTCTTGAGATACCCAATGCTGTTTGGTGTTTACTTAAAGTGTTATTTTGTGTATTCTGCACATTTTGTAGAAGTACCCAGCTTTTCTGGATGTGGAAATGAATGGACAGTTTTTTTCTTGAATCAACACAGTACTCGTCTTTTATGGGGGTGTCTTCTAACTAGGGGATGGGCACAAAGGAATTCTTTGTGTCTGGGACCATCCACCCTATCCTCCCCCCTAAGTCATTTAAGTCCACCCCTTCCGGTCGGACGGTGTGATCCTCCCTCTTTCTATTAGTCTGGTCTCAACTGTTCATGAGGACAGATCTCTGATGTTATGAGTACAGTTAACATGTAACAAGTAACCACAAACATTGAAACAAACAGATCAGACACTATAGACATGAACACATAAAGGGCCCATTGGAAACGTTTCATTGAATTCAATAAGAAAAAATGTAGAGCTCAATCAAAATATTTGGTACCAATAAAAACCAAAAATCTCTCAAAGAAAAAATAAAAATCCACAATGCGCATTATACTCCATACACATTCACATTTTCATTTATTCATTTCCTGTTGCATATCCACACACAGCTCTGCTGAGCATCCATCAATCTTCACACCTTCAAACACATTCAACACAACTACAACTTCAAGCTGCATGCATTCACATTCCACTGAATGAGTTGACTCCCATCCACACAGCTTTCCTGAATACAGATACACTCACAGAAAACCATCCTGTTGGGGGGTAACAAAGAAACATACATTAAGTGAATCAATTGCTGGTAAGTAATACCATTGTCTTCGTTTGTTCACTACTACAACACATTGTTATTGGAAAGACACACAAGCACACCACAGTGGGCACATAAACTATTGTCTTGGCTCTTGCACATTTATAAGCTGCTAGGAAGAGAAAAAAGAAAAGTTATTAATTGATCTTTACTCTTCTGTGTCAGATATATAACCAATCTACAGCAACAAACAACAAAGGAACATTTCTATACCTTAAGTCACTTACTAATTCTTGCCTCCTCCTCACACCCCCTCCCTTTTCCATAGTCACTCTTGCTCTTATCTAAGGAATGTTTGTTGAGCAGACTGGGCTAAGGCTGGGGGGGGGGGGTGGAATCAGCCCACCACAGCCATCAGCCCCCCTTTCCTGACTCTTATCTCTCAAGGATTCATCCAGCTTTGCTGAAACTTCAACAAACAGCAGACTAGTTGGGTGATAAGACATATACAATACCACCATCTATTTGGCTATGGATATTGTTCAAGGTACAACCTACTTCTAACCTTCTTCAAACAGTTTCAACTTTTCATGTCAACCAGACAATACTTTATTTCCAACATATCTTCTTAGTGCTAGCCATATTGGCCCACACTAGGTTACAATGCTTATTATTTCTTTTCTGTTCTAATCTCTAATGCTATGGTCACAGGTCTTTCCTATTTGAACACACACACATAGCATTAGGTTTAACAAAACTTGAACAGTTTATTTCTAAACACAAGCACATTTCTGATGGTAGACACTTGGGCTCTCTTATCTCTTGAAACAACTTCTTTGCATTT
The DNA here is from genome assembly GCA_900303285.1 of Rhinella marina. NCBI lineage: Eukaryota > Metazoa > Chordata > Amphibia > Anura > Bufonidae > Rhinella > Rhinella marina. Next base: position 17,157 of record ONZH01009654.1, read on the forward strand.
TTCACATATCTTTTGCCTTCTCTTTGTTCTACCAGACTGACAGCACTAGAAGCTCCAACACGAAGGTTGAGCTCCTTTTTAAACAAAAACATGACGCCTTATCAATATGGCCACCTATTGATCTGAACCCCTTATCTTCGCCTACCACGAAAGGAGGGAAGCTATAAATCTTAGGTTCCCGATTGCAATCGCAATTTGCAACCTCGCCGTCTTCCTTCGTGGGGGAGATTCGCTCAATGGGCGTGATAAGCACCGCTCAGCGCGTCCTTCCATGACTACTCTGTCACTCACTACACTGTCCCTACCACTTACTTATTCAAGGTAACTCTTGGGCTACTCCCTATTGAGGTTACCACAGAGCTGTCAGTCTGGGTCCCTATGCAACCGATCTGAGTCCTCTTAGTGACCTTATATATACTTTATCTAAGTTTGGACCCTCAGTGGAGACCACCATTCAGTCCAGTCACTTTGAACTCACCCACAGTACCCGTAAGTCTAGTCTCCTCTGTCCCACGTCCCTCGAATCACAGGCAAATTATCACATACAATGTATATGAAACTTACCGTGATCGTGGAGGTTGATCAAGCCTCAATTTCTGGAGACAGGAATTTCGGAGATGTCGACCACCTTCGGATATCAGGGTATGGGTGCTCCTTTTTGAGGGCCTCATCTGGAGCACCAAGCTGTTGAGGAGAAACTCAATGGGTTCGCAGGAGATCGGCTGTCCAAATTAACAAACGTGTGTGCGCACGCAATAACTCGAGACGGACACAAATGTCAGTTTGGAGTCATCCTTCACGTTAAGGGCTCTCAGGTAGTCTGGGCTGACTCAGTTTATTACCAAACGTATAAACACAGGAAGAAAGGCAGCACATTCCCCAACAAGCCAGTAAGAGTTAAACACATATAGTCTTTGTTCTTCTAGACACTCATGTGGAGATGTCCCATTGGCTACTTTCTGTCATAGTGTAGAATTTTGCACTCCTGAGCTAGATCTTTGCACACAAATCCAGGATGTAGAGACCATCTTAAAATTGCATAGCTTAAGGAGAATACAATAGCACACTGTCTTTACCATGACAGCCAAGATATATGTCCAGATGTCTGAACATGGGAAACTCAGTATTTTTTCATTACCAATTTATAGAATAATGTCTATCTGCCCTAACATTATTATTGTTGTATGTTCTCCTGAAGAAGGGAGCTTTTAATGACTCCCCCGAAACGCATTGAGATTTGATTTTGGTAGCTATCTATGGTTTCATAATAAAGGGATCTGATGAGAAGCCTGCTGTGTGCCTGCCGTTTGACCCTGTCAACTTTAAAGCGAACCTGGACTTGGGGAGGCTCTGTCTCAAGGTGTCTTGAGCTTTATCCGCGAGACATCCTCCCCGGTGAAGTGAGTAAAATCTCCTTTGCATGTGATGATATATTCTATATAGCCTCGGGGTTCCACCCGACTCACTTGTCTTCCTGTTTTAATTAACACTGCGGTATGTCAATTGTTTTACACAACATTATTGTTTTTATATTGACATTGATTTAACCTTTGCTCACTGACTGGCACCATAAACAAGTCCATTTTTTACCCCCAACAAGGTGTAGACCTTGTAAACAATTTTTATATAGTGTGCGATTTCATCACACACTTGGACCAGTGTGCAGCCTCTCAGACTATAACTTATCATTTATTTTAATTTTAATTATATATCTATAAACATTAAATATCTCTTCCTTCTACTCCACTCACCTGGCGCCTCTAATCTATTACCACATATCTTGGAGCTCCAAGATATTTGTTAATAATAATCCTCCTCTTTTTTTTGTTTTCTCTTTAATCACTACCCTCTATGGTGATAGAGTTCTCTCCCCCTCTGAGGGCCTCCAGGAGTCGCCGCTGCAACTCCCCATTGCCGGACCCTGAAAGTGAGGAGGCCAGTGAGAATGCCCATGAGGACAGCCCTCCCCTCCCTACAACAGCAACACTGGCATAACTCCTGCCAGGCATCGTCGCTGCCACAGATGGGGCAGCCGGGTCAGACCCTCCCCCCTCTACAACAATATCAGATACAAACACAGTCATACCGGGCTCCACCGGAGGGGTCAAAGCTGGACCACCAGGCACGATGACAGCAGCCGGTTGGCCCCTCACTCCTGCAGAATCCGGTACGACCACATCCACACTGGTAGCAACATTTGAATTCACAACTTCATTACTACCTTCACTACCAACTTTATTGACGCTATTATTGCCTGCCATTTTTCCAGTGGCCTTAATAACACTCACCCCAGACACTGGATCAGCCCAGGTAGCAGCAGTCACATTAGATGCCACATTAGATTAACTTCTACTTGCTCTTATGGTCCGCCCCGCCCCCTCCCCGCATTGGAGGCAGAAAGAGCAGACTGAGCGGACAGAGCAGGCTGGGTAGGTTTAAGAAACTTATCTTTCTTTGCAATCTTTGCAGTCTTTACAATTTGTCCGGATCCAGGGGACTGGCACCCTGTAGAAACACTGCTCCCAGCAGCACCAGCAGCACCAGCCCCAAGACCCGGACACACCTTTCGCCCGCCTCCTTCTTCAGGCAAACTAGCGGGTTCCACAGGCACGCCTACGGGGCCAACAGACACGCCCCCTGACACTCCCTCCGCTCCTCCTGCACTAACCCCGGCCACCACCCCGCACTCATCACGGGCAGATGGGACGGGGGAGGTGCACACAACAGGGGAGGAGATCGGGGCAGGCATCAGAGCCGGCAGGTCATGGAAAGCAACTGCACCAACCGCATCCTTACTGGGAGGAGCTGCGGCGCCCGAAGCCCTGTCACACCTACTCAGACCGACAGAACACTTACCCAGCGCTCTTGCCGTAACTGATGAGGTGGGTGGAGCCACAAACACCGCCGACACTCTCCCCACCACCCATGACCGGCACCATCTTGTTGGGCCTTGCGGCCCGTTCTCTCCTTTTACCTTCCTCGCTACTACTAGCGAGGATGGTATCTGATGCCGACACATGCGATTTTCTATACCCACTCCTGCGGCCTGGCCTCACTGCAGAGATTGGGCCAGGGAGGCTAGCGGGCACCACATCCAGAACGGACCTTCAGGCCTGCTCTGAACACGAGTCATTAGAAACATACACATAGCGAATTTCCACATGTTGTTTTTTCTTTGCCTGTCTCTTCTTTTTTCTAGGATTTTCATCCTCTAACAGGTCATCACCGAAGGCAAATTTATTGAACTCAACTGGGGATTCTAGTTGTCTGATTTCCTCCATCAGACCACCACCACCATCATCTCCACCTCCCTCTGAATCTGAAGAGGAGGGTAACCGCACTTGCTCAGCCGGAATACCACTCGGTGAGAGGAGAGACACAGACCCAGGTATACCTGCAGGAGTTTGGGACACAGTGTCCATTGGGGGGTCAGGGTCCTTTTCACATTGCTCCTCCTCTTACCCATTATCACTATCCTCCTCCACACTCAGGTCGCTCAAGTCACTTTCTTTGCTTGGCTTTTTATTCACCCTCTGTACATACATCATCTCGTCAAACCGTTCATCATTTAACAATTTCTCTTTGAAGGGAAGCTGCCTTTCAGCAGTTGATCTCTCCTCTCTAGAGTCACCTCCAATTCATCTTTTAACGCCTTTATCTTTGCAGAAATTGGAGGTCTATTTTTACTTGAGGCTACATTAGCCTTTGCTCTTTCCTGTCTAAGCTTTTGTCTCAGGCTTCTGAGGTGCCGCCCCAGCTCACTAAGCTCATGCAGATGATATGCTATACGGGAGCTATAGGTGGGAGTAGACTCCTCACTGAGCCGAACTCCCCAACCTACCTGGGACGGCACCTCCCGCATGTCTGTCATTCTGACGCTGTTGTGAGCAGCGTCTGACATATAATTACTTATTGTAGAAAATAAAAGTGAACTGTAGTAAAAGGCAACATGTACAAGAAAACGGAGCAAAATGTCTCCAACTATGTTGCAAGTTCCAGTTTGTTCACAAGATACAAGAACACCGATAGGGCTTTAATGACAATCTGGCATTTAAGGACAGTGACTGGTCGTACAACGTCTCTTTAGCCCCATCAATCCCTAAATGAGAGACGAACTTGCTAAGTGACACTGTGGCTCGGCAAGATTGCATACAGTCACCTACAGAATATATAAAAGGACAGTGTCCAGAACCATCTGTAGGAACAGTAATGGATCACAAATTCCAAAATGATGTCAGGATTTCTAGACGTGTTGTGAGGTAAGAAGTCCACAAAAAAAAAAAAATCTTAATAAAGCCCTTAGTGTACTGGTGAGGAACAATTCAATCAAAAAAAAAATATCATGCCAATATCATTATACAGTAATGTGAATGGAATTAACAGCTTTGTGTAGCTCCACAACCCATTCCCTCCCTGGAAAACCCACAAACGAAACAGAAAATGATAATAAATTGACTTCCTGAAAAGAACCCCCACCCACCCTTTTTGGTATGAAATAAAATTAATAATAAGCAACTGTATGGTATGTCTCAAAATAGGGGTAATTGCAGAGGCCTGGTTGTGATGTGCAACTGGGGCAGTAAAATCGGGTATCTCTCCTCCTTCCATGTTTGTCACACACCCTACATAGTTTCTGAGGATATGTCTTGCTGCCAGTTGCAGGGATGGGGTGAGGGAAGTGGCATTCTGAAAGCTTTCAAACATCCTCAGATTCAAAGGCTTGCCCAGGTGCGGGGACTCAAACAGGAGATCTGCTGAATGGCAGATATTCATGAAGCTGTATTTTTCAGTTAATTTTACCTTTCTGATGTCTGTATTCAGCCCTTAGCAACCGTATTTCTCTGTGCCTCTATTTCAGCATCTTCCTAAAATGGCCTCTGCTGCACTTCCTGTGGTAATGTTTGCCCTGTCCTTGAGGCCATCCTGTATTTCCCTCACTTCCCATAAACCTTTGCTCTCCTCACATAAACTAGCAGGCCCAATCACAATGCAGATAACTTCCCCACTACCCCAGAGCAGTGTGTATCCTCTCACATACAAATAACCAGAGACAAGCCCTGCATTACATGAAGTCAGTAAGCCTTTGTATTAACCTCTTAATAGTCACTTGCCCCTCATTATCTTTCACACTGACAGGGAGGGAGGGCTGATTTAGATGCTCATATCTCTGGTTTGGTACCAGCTAGAAATATGGGCTTTGTGTTGTCTTAAAGCTGACATTTTAGGCTTTAAGACAATACCAAAATGATGTTAACTACAAGGGGAGATATCACTCATAGAAACTGGATGCTGTAAATGAAGCTGAAAATGAAAGTATAAGCAGATTTTACTCACAATTATTCCCGACTTGATTTCTAACAGTGATTTCTCCTCTGTTGCTTGGACTAGAACTCTTATTCTGGTCTTTAATTAACTGAATGAGACTGTCCTCTTTCAAACAAGCCAAGTTGCATGTTTCTAGCTGGTACCATTCAGGAAATATCAGCCTATAAAGCATCCCTCCCCCCTCCACTTTCTGCCTCAGCTCAGCACCAGGCAGTCAGGGCTAAGCATCCCCCCCCCCCAGTGCTGATCCGTCTCTTGTTATGAGATAGAGAAGACGTCCTGCACATGGTTATAGCTTGAGAACAGAGCAGCAGAATAGGAAAGTAGCATGCATCTGTGGGGGTTATTAGCAGGTAAAACTGAGAGTGATCAAATTTTAAAGCACAAAAGCACTTATAAAGCAGGGTGTACTATACCATTAGGGGATAAAAAATGAAACGGCAGTTACACTTTAATCTTTGAGCCATTTTATTTACTAAAAAGCTCAGAAAGAAAAAAAAAATACTGTATTATTCTTTTAGAGAAGGACAATAAGAAAAAAAATATTTTTCATTAAACCTCTGGTCAGACCACCAATCAGACCCTCAATGTTAATCAGACCTAAGCTGACAACCCCAATAAGACCCCCAATTTTAATAAGACCTCAGCTCAGACCCCAATAAGACCTCAGATCTAACCTCCAATCAGACCTTAGCTCAGACCCCAATGTGAATGACCCCCAATCAGACCTCAGATAAGCACCCCATGTCTCTCATCAGCCCCCATCAGAGACCGCTTGTCATGGTCTTTGATCACTGCCCCAGCCCTCAGCTACCTCTGGTAGCTGTAGGCAGGGAGCTCCTGAGCTTTTTTGTAGCGCTAGCTTGGGCTGAAGTGCCGCCGTAAAAAGGCGGTGCTCCAGCCCAAGGCCCCTTAGTGACCACTGTAAAAACACGTTTAGGTGGTCACTAAGGGATTCATTTTTTTGTTTGGTTTTGGGAAAATAGCATATTAGTGTGTCTTACATTACAAGGGGTATCGGACAGTTATTTTTTGTTTAGGTTTCGGAAAATAGCATATTAGTGTGTCATACAATATAAAGGGTAGCATATGGTTATATCTTTGAGTAATAACAAGAAATACGAGGCCAACAACTGTCCATGCATCTCCATACATTTCAAATATATATATATATATATATATATTTTTTTTTTTTTTTTTTTATTTGGGTTTGGTAAACTAGTATATTAGTGTGTCTTACAATACAGAGGGTAGTGTTTTTTTTCCAGTCTGAGTAATAATGTGAATAGAGATGAGCACAGTTTTGGAAATCTCCATTCAGCTTCATCACAAAGCGCATTTCTTTGTAATTAATTGGTGCCATGACAGGGAGCGGCGATTTTCCAGTTTCCTGTTATTATACCCCTCAGATGCTGCATTCTTACCTGATCCATTTGCTTGTGACGGGCTGGCAGCTGCCATCTTGCTTGAAGATCTGGCATGAAATCTTGCGTGGCCCGAGATGATGTTATCATGCCGGCCGGCATGATGGCATCATACATAACCGCGCACAGGATTTTGTGCAAGATATTTAAGCAAGATGGTGGCTGCTGGCCTACCGTGAGCAAATAAATCAGGTAAGTATGATTTTTTGGTTTTCTCTTCAGGTTAAATGGATTTGTTACAATGAAGCATGAGCAAATTCGGCTTCACAATTAATCAAATTTATCCTGAAATTCAGATCGAAGTCCACGTTTTTCGCTGAACACTGAACATGAAGTACTAAACAGAAATCTGTGTTGGTGCATCTGTAGGCACTTATTTTTTTTCTTGGTTTAAGTTTGGGAAAATATTATAGTTGTGTTTTACAATAAAAAGGGTAGCAGCTTATACCAGGTGGGAAATCACATAGTAGGTTGACAACTTGTGTTTTAAGCTGAAGAAAGCCTTTTTTTTTTTCTAAATTTAATACACAAAAGACATTAACCCCTTCCAGAAAAAGCCAGTTTGGACCAAATGACAAAAGCCCCATTTTTAAAATTTGACGTGTGTCATTTTATCTATTAACTCTGTAAAGCTTTTACTGATACAAGCAATCCTAAGACTGTTTTCTCGTGACACTTTGTATTTCAATTTGGTAGTGAATTTGAGTTGCTATGTTTTACCGTTATGCATAAATCCATAATTTACAGAAAATGTTGAAAAATTAGCAATTTTCTGAATTTGAATTTTATCTGATTTTCAGACAAATAGTGATTTTACACTGTACTGGTTAGAATTTTGAGTGTAACTGTACCCCCATATGCGCAAAGTCAGTTAGTCATGCTAATACTGCATTATTTCTAAGTCAACTGTCAGAAGCAGTGTTTTTGGTGTATTTGGGGAAAAAGAATTACATTGTATTGTGCCTCCCTGTCTTTAAATTCCATATAACAAACTGTTCCATACTTTATGTGACTGTGTACATTTAGGCCTAAAAATGTCAGGTATATGGAAAGATCCAGGGCCAGAATGTGGGTAGCAGCAGCACCAGCTATCTGGCCAAAAATAGTAGTAGATGTAGAAGTAGGCCACAGTTGTCCCTACTGGCTTCGGAAGGGTGCAACATTATCATTAAGGAGAAAATCCAAAAATGACTTTGTGGCACACTGCAGGTTGATGCTGGATGTCGGGTTCCCACCACGTCTTTAGTAAAGTGAAGAACTCCAGCACACTCAGAGTATATGCAAGTGACGTTTTATTTGGTATGCGGCCCAATATAACAAGTGACGTTTCGGCCTATCTGGCCTTTTTCAAACTGGTGCCGTTTAGAAGGAGGGTGTAGTATATGTGGGCGCTTGCAAGTAGGAGCTGAACGCTCAGAGGAGCATCCTCCTCTGAGCGTCACTTGCATATACTCTGACTGTGCTGGAGTTCTACATTAAGGAGAAAAGGGATGAGACTGTGGATTGGATGGCTCACTCCTCCTCTCAGTCACAGCAAATGACTTCTTGTAGCTAAAGAGAAGGGTGTCAGTGGAGTCCTCTCAGGTTTTACTGCCCTTCCTAGTGGAGTGCCGTCTTTTTTGTTAAGAAGTTGCAAGAAAACCCCACCACGCTCTAAGGCAGATTGATGACTTGTGTGAGAGCAATCACTGTTTGGGCTTCCCTGAGGAGGAGGAGGTTCAGGAGGAGGACCCCAAGCATAGCTGTGTTGGTTGCACCCACAGCCACGGGATTGGTGGTGAAGGCAGTAACAGTGGCAGATGGGGCAAATGCAGAGTAGGGGAGTGGAGAGTGAGGACTCCGATGATGATTATGCGTTTGGACAGGACCTAGGGGCGAATTGGAGTGCTGAGGAGGAGGCAATATCAGTAGGGAAGGGTGGTGGTGGCATTGGCAATAAAGAGCAGGGGTGATGTATCTCCCAGAGACCAGTTAGGGCCACATCTGCTTCAGGATCTGGTGATGCCACTAACATTTTTGTTGGATTAGGCCCAAAACATGTCAGTGCTAAGCCAAGCTCTGCTGTCTCTAGCTCTGTGCGAGTATCTCTCGTACGGCTTTTTTTTTTCTCCACCAGGTAGACACACAAAACAATAGCCATGTGCGTGACATTAAAACACAAACATAGGTACCAGAGCTCTATTGCAGCACATGAGGTAGGATTACCAGATCTTTGAGAAAATGCAACTGGCCAGTATGCCCAATTAGAACAAGTTTGTCCTCCTCTTGATTCTCTTTGTGGCAGCCAAACCAAGCAGTACAGTGTTCTTGTCATCATCATCACCTTCTTCTCCTGCTAAGACTCCTCCTCTTCCTTGTCCTCTGCTCCATCATGAGACATCTATAACGGAATGTTCGGCCATGAAAAACTTTTGTCCAGCAGCAATTAGCTTGTCTACAACCAGATCCTTCACCTGGCCACATTGCTGGCAGTGCACTCACTGTCGTACCATTGTATTAGTGCCCCACGGTGAACACCTGAAGCAGCTGTTATGGGAAGGGACATTACATGTCTTTCATGGCCCACTGGGTCAATGTTTTTTGAAGCAAGGCAGTGCAACAGCAACATGGCCAGGTTCCTTTAACCTCCCCTGCACTACGATTGCATCGGGCTGGCTCCCACAACAGGCACTTATCCTTCTCCTCATCCATGGACATGCTCCCGTCCCCAACAGCAGTAGGGCACAGTGTTGCTTCCACTCCCCCTCATTCCTATAACATGTGTCAAGTCAAGCATTGCCATGCATTGTTGGTGCTGATTAGAGATGAGCGAATCATCCAAAATTCGATTTGCCGAATATTCGCCAAATTTCTGACAAGATTCGTACTTAAACGAATTTATTCGGTCGAATCTACGTTCAAAAAAACAATCGTTGTTTTGCGAACATTCCTGCACAAATTACAAACATACAGTCAGCGTAGTTAAAAGTACGCAATACGTAAGCATTAGCGTACAAAAGTGCATATGAATCCTTAGCGTACTATCGACGCGAATGTGTCATATGCACGAGGCTAGGCTGTGGCATACAGTCTTTAGAGGCAGTCCATATGAGGTAGAAAAATAAGGTGCTCACTGCTAGCTATACAGCTAAGTGCATAATTTACTAAAAACGCCGTAAAATAAGTGCATTATAGGACACATAAAGTGCTGAACCAGTAAAAACAGTGTAGCTAAAATACAGCAAAGACATAAGTATGAAAACATTTTAGTGCAATCAATTTCACATTTGCAAACGTAAAAGGCTCAGATATACGTTTGAGTCTCTCCTTATGGCTCCTAGTTGGCATGATAAAACTGTCGGGAATACATAGTCCAAAATTCAATTGTAATCCACGTGAGGTAATATTTTAATCCAAACAGGTAACGTGTAAATCCAAGTGGAGAATAGCAGCAAATTGAGAACCCTTTTTGCAAAGGGGGCTCCCAAATAACCTGATAAAGGGGGAAAAAGGAAAATAGGCACGCTTAGGCGCAACTGGGACTTTTCTGCAGAATGGGGGAAGTCCTGACAGCCATGTCCATCTGGGTGAGAGTCAAACGGGGGAAATACAAACAAACATAAAAAGTGCCAACTAGCTCTTATCTGTCAGGTGCAGTCCATGGTGTGGCTTCCATAGGTCCTCCTGAGGTGTCCTTTAAATCACCCAGCCAGTAGAATGATTCCTCAGATGAGGGACCTGAAGTCCTCCTCACTGGAACTGCTGCTGAATGACATCAGAGGACGCTTCTGCCTCTTGTAGGCCACGCTCGATGCTGTAGTAGAACTCCAGTGCCCTCTTCTTCCAGAAGTCAGACTTGACCGGGTCCGGGTCGTGGTCACGCTGGTGAGCGCTGCAGCCATTTGCGCTTTTCCGGATCCTCCTGCCGGGATAGCAGGGGTAAGGACTTCCGGCTGCAGCGGTTCTGGCAAGGTTGCATCCAGGGAAGTAGCCCCAGCTTCCCAGGCTGCTGCTGGCTTCATCTTCCACGGCAGCTGGTATTGGTGGATCACCGTGGATTAGAAGGTAAACGATGAAGTTGTCAGCTGAGCCAGCTGAAAGGACTGTGGTGGTGGTGGTGCTGGCAGTCCAGGAATCAGAGGCTCCGGCTGTAGCTTTTCCCTGAACCGGAGGACACCATCTGGGGACTTCTGAAGACAGCGCAAGCATCCTGGACCTGCTGGTTCATCCACACTTCAGGTTCTGTTGTAGGTACCAGGGGCTTAGAAAGGAGGGTAACCCCGGTCGCAAAAGGGGCCTTTCAGGGATGCCATGAGGGTGTACTCCACCTGATTCCCCACGTACAGGCTGTGACGAGGTTGTGGCAGGTACAGCCGTTTCACTGACCTGCAGCCCACAAAATACTCCTTTCCGTCCTCGTCGTCTGCCAGGAAGCCAGACCCTCTCTCAACGGAAAACCACAGGACAGTTCCCTTTTGGCGTTCCAATGCAGGATCTCCCGGCCTAGGGTGGTCCAGTACCTGGATGACCCAGTCCATCTCAGCGTTTTTAGAGTCCCAGAGGGTCTGCGCATGAGCCGTCACCGATGGTGGCACAATCGGGTTCTGCCTTATGGAAGGTGTTGTCGTGGACCTCCTCATGGGCGGTGAAGTGGACGCTCCAGCCGCCTCTGCTGCACGAGCCACAGCAGATGCTCCAGCCTCACCAGCCACAGCAGACGCACCAGCCACCTGACGATGAAGAACCGCCTCACAATGCGCAGCTAACTCCGCAGGCGGTAAGGAGAATAAGGGCACTGTAGGTGAGTTACTCTTCTTCAGTTCAGAGTGTGACACCCTGATGTCTGGAGCGGGTGGTGGTTCAGGGAACTTTTCCCCAAAGGCCATCTGGTTCCAGTTGGGATGCAGGTCTTTAGCCATGCTTGCTACTTGCTCAGTGTTCAGCGCTGGTCTAAACTGGTTTAGAGGAGGGTGGAGTACTGAGGGAGGAGTCCTCACTCCCTATACGTGCAAATAGTTAGATCCCAGTGGGCCGGGCTGTTTTTTTCCAGTTCTGAGGAGGGCGTATCTTCACTTTCCCGCTCTTGCGGGGGCGTATCGTCATTTTCTCGCCTCACGCAGGATGCTTCCGTTTCGTACGTTTCATACGTATCGTACATATCATTAGCGTTCAAAATTTTGCGAAGATTTACGAATAATACGAACCAAATCCGAAAAAAAAAGGATTCGCTTCGAAGGAGAAAATTTGATACGAATCTACGAAGCGGCGAATAGATTCGCTCATCTCTAATGCTGATCAACCTGAGCTAAAGTAGCCACAAAGGCGAGCAGTTGCTAAAGTACATCAAGCCGCAAACAGTCCATCGGCTGTCACCCTGCAGACTCCAACTGAGTAAGGTGGTCAGCGGCAATGGGTGAAATATCATGGACCCCCCGAACCTGGGGGAAATAATGCTCCCTGTTTGGCTTTTTTTAAAAAAAGTATACTGGCTTAAGCAAGGTGCTGGCAATGTCCAGGAGACTTTCCTCGCATTTCAGCCATTCTTATGTGGCGAGGAACACTCTCTTGGACTTGCAGAAATAGACAGCTCTGCAGCTTCATTACTTAATCTGCAACATTCCAACTAGCTGGAATTCAAAAATGCTCATGCTACAGCATTTATACGATAAGCGGAAAGCCATGAATGATTTTGTTATGCTCCATACCGTCTCATCAGGGAGTATGTGTTGTTTCCAGGTCGGGCAGTGGCAGCTCATGCAATTTATATTGCAGTCATATGTATCTTAGAACAGACGCTGACACTCATGCAGCAGAGAGCGACGGAGGAAGAACAGCTAACACACCTTACTCTCCAGCAGGGGGACCCTCAAGGAGAAACTCGAATTAAGGAGGAGGATGAGATGCCGCCACTGGAGGAGGAGGAGTTGGAGTTAGAGAAGCAATAGGATGATGATGATGACGATGACACTGGCCACAACACCTAATCATTTCAGTGGGGTGCAGAGTTGGAAAGAACTGGCTCCTTGGATACACTGTCCAGAATTGTGACCTGCATACTTGCTTGCTTACTACTGTAACTGACGAATCATTGACATCAATAAGTCTGATGATAGCTATACTTTCAGACCCTCACTAATCAAAGTAAAATGAGAATATGTTATTCTCCAGCCAAAAGGGAGGAAAAATTAGGTTATTACCAGGAAAACACTGTGTACTCAGCTTGCCACAGCTTTTGACGAGCAGACCCTTCTACCAGCATGTCTGAATGGGAGGCCCTTCTCCTCCCTCTGCAGGCTCTTCCACCTCCTGAAACCACAAGCAGCAGAAGCCACAGCAACCAGTTGAGTCTCCTCCACATGATGGTGCATTTTTTTAATGTGCCACCCCAGGCTGAGACAAATTAGCAATCCGCGACCTCCCACCTCCATTCCCAGGCTCAGGCCTACACTCTGGCCAGTCTTTGGCACATTCCCTGTTCCCTGACCCCATGGATTTTTGGGCAGGCAGACTGAAAAAAGTGGCCCAAAGTGGCATAGCACGCTCTCTTTCTTCTCCCTTGTCCAGCCTCCAGTGTCATCTCAAGAGGATTTTCAGCTCTGCAGTGAATGTGGTGACACCCAAATGGACCAAATTGTGATCTTCCAGTGTTCAAAACATAATTTTTGTCAAAATGAACCAAGTCTGGATTTGGAAGGTTTTTTACACTCTTTTGGCTGAGGCTAATGGATAGATCTGGCCTTGCTGAAGTTGTCCCATCTTGCCACTTGTTGTCTACCTGCTGTTGCTCCTCAATGCTAATCCTCTACTGCCTCCACTATAATGTTATACATCTACCACTACTACCACTACCATCACTACTACTACTATTACTACTACTACCCATAGGCAGCCGATCTACTGCCTTGTATGTTCCATGCTATGCTATTTCTGCTGTCTCTACTGTTGCAGCCATGTGCATCTAGTGCCTTACCCTTTCCACATTCACACTTTACTGCTGCTGCTTTCAATTAAAAGGGAGAATTTTCCTAGGCTTGTTCTAAATGAGACACTTTTTCTTCTGACAATTAATAATTGTGCTTGTCATAAGCAGGCTTTCTGACCCCGTCAAAGTAGAATTTTTGGATGCTTGGTCCACCAATAAAGCATTTTTATTTTTTATCGAAAAACACTCAACTTTACTCAACACCTGCCCATGATAAAGGCTCAATTTTGGAAACTTTGGACTAAAAACAGTCATAATTAGAGATGAGCGAGCACTAAAATGCTCGGGTGCTCGTTATTCGAGTCAAACTTTTCCCGATGCTCGGGTGCTCGTTTCGAATAACGAGCCCCATTGAAGTCAATGGGAGACTCGAGCATTTTTTGTAGGGGACCAAGGCTCTGCCTAGGGAAGGCTGGGTGAAAACCTGGAAACCTCAGAAAATGATGGAAACACCACGGAAATGGACAGGAAACAGCAGGGGCAGCATGCATGGATGCCTCTGAGGCTGCATAATCCCACCATTACCCCAAATTCTCCTAGTGGGGCATGTGTGGTATCAATTAGAGATGAGCGAGTAGTGAAATATTCGAAAGTTCGAAATTCGATTCGAATAGACCGCGAAATTCGACTATTCGACCGAATATCGAATCCCATTAAAGTCTATGGGGAAAAAATGCTCGCCACTTGGAAATCTCAATTCGACCACTTGGAGGTCACCAAGTCCACCCTGGAACCTCAGAAAAGGATGCCAACACTGCTGGAATGCAACTGGGACAGCAGGGGAAGCATGTCTGGGTGCATATAACGCGCCCAAGTCGCACTATTACGCCACTATCACAGCCTCTCAACAATACACTCCAAACACAATCTAACCTCTCTGTAAAGTGAGACCATACAAGGAAACCTTCTTTCCTCAACATTGCCATGGACCCCAAGCCAAACTAGACAAAAAAGAAGATAAAATTCTGCACCCCTTAAAATCACGTTGCCTATGACA